>VYZW01019043.1:109364-122151 GCA_013401315.1 Balaeniceps rex | reverse complement strand
GGGGGGGGGGCCCGGCCCAGGAAGGGCCCCCACCCCCCCCCCCCCCCCGTCATACCTGACTCACCTGAGCGAGCGGGCGGGTGGCGGCGGCTGCGCTGCGCTGCGCACCGCGGTGCCGGGCGGGCGGGCGAGGGGCAGCTATGGCGCGGGAGAGCGGTTCCCCGTGGGCTATGGGGCTGCTGAAAACCTTCGAGGAGAGCGAGTTCGGTAGCTGGGAAAAAATCGGCTCGGGGGGTTTCGGACAGGTGTACAAGGTGCGTCATCTCCACTGGAAGACCTGGCTCGCCATCAAGTGTTCGCCCAGCCTTCATGTGGATGAGAAGTAAGGGGCGGCGGGGACGGGGACGGGGACGGGAGGGAGGCAGGCAGGCAGGCAGGCAGGCAGGCAGCGGGCCGGGGAGGGAAGCGGCTCTTCCCGTAGAAGCGACCCTCTCCAGGCGACCGAGGGCTCCCCCTCCGCAGCCCTGGCCAGCTCCGGGGAGCTTAGGGATTTTTATTTTTTTTTTTTTTTAATTCTTTTTTGTTGTTGTTGTGGGGGTTTGTTCACACACACACACACACTCTTTTTTTCTTGGCTCAGCCTACCCAAGGCACGCAAACGTAGGTAATCGTGTTTAACTGTACTCTGAATGCTTCTGAGGCCAAACGAGACGGTAATACTTCTTGCTCTGCTGTGCTGCAACACCTTATTTTTGAGAAACAGACCAAGCAATGTAGCCCAGCGCTTACGTATCTTGGGAGCGTACTTGGAGAAGAACAAACTTGGGAAAAAAAAGAACAAACCAACCCAACCCAGCCCTGTGCCAAGACGGCAGAGCTGCAGCCCATCTCACAGCCCTGTTTACCAACAGCGGCAACGGGTACGAAGGTCTGACTAAATGCAGCAAAGAGAGCTGTGCAATTAAATATTCCCTAGGCAAACGTGGCCTTTGTCACACTTAAGCGAAGCCCGGACCGACACCTTTAGTTATATCGTGCATAATGGGGCTGGCCTCCCTCAAAGAATAAGCTATGTTGCTTAGCCACTTGCAGCAGCTTGGGAAGAGCCGCCCGCTCAGCTGCAGTGCAGGTCTTGCCCATTCCCTCGGAGCTATTCGGAAAGCATTTTGCCCTGCCCTGGTCATGCGTGTATTGGCTTGTGCTAAAGCGTTACGCCTGCTGCAGCTCCCAAAGGTCATGAAAGGCAGTCCCAAACGGGAAGTGCAGGAGTGGAAATGCCAAATGGGATCCGGGGGATTCTCAGGCACGCTGGGTTTTGCTCCAGTCATCTCCCTACCTTGCGAAAAGCCAGCCCTTGAGCTTGCGTTTGCAGGTGCATTAGTTGTGACTCCTGTGTGGTAGATGCTGGCGGGGTGAGCAGCAGGCTCGGTGTGGCGGGCTTTGGGGTGTGGGTGTGCTGTCTTTCAGGACTGGGTGCTGAAAGGGGACATTCTCCAGCTTCAGTTCAGGGCCAGCGCTTCTCCTTGTATCTGCCCAGGATGTGTCCTTACTGGGCAGTCCAGCATGTTGAATTGCAGGTAAAGACCCCGCATGGTGAGAACTGCCTCCAGCTCACTTGCCCCCTGTGGCTAGTTGTGGCCTATGGTGGAGGACGATCGGCTACGCTGTGCTCACAGAGTCAGCGTGTGATGGGGGCCTGTCGAGGGTGGCTCTCCTCTCCTAGGAGAGGAAGGCTGTCAGGTGCATCTTTAGAAACATCCTTCTGTTTTGAGGGACAGTAGTGATTTCCCAGCAGGACAGCGTCTGTGCGGAGGGAGGTGAATATGGCCAAGTCGTGTTCATGGAGCTTTTCTGGCTCCACCTTGATCTCTGGGATCTCTGCCAACTCACGAGCTGATTCTGCAGTTCCATTTTTTTGAGATGTGGGTTGGTTTGGTCACAACTGTTTCCCTTGTTGCGGTTTGTGCAGGAGGAGGGAGATAAGTTGGCCCAAGATTGAAAACATTTGTAAGCCCGTCTTCTACAAGATTACTAGGGTAGTGGGGCATCTTGGCCATTATTTGAATTCCTGACTTTGCTGTAGGCATGGCTTATATAGAATAGTAAATGAGATAGTGTCCCTTTTTTGAAAGGGCAGAGGGAGAGTTTAATATATGCATAGGGTAACTGTGCTGTCTGTGAATAAAACGCAAAAGACCTCAAAGTTGCAGAGGGTCTTTTATTGGGTTAACCTGCAAGCCCTCCTACCATTAAAACTTCAAAGTAGATTCCAAACTTGATGCTTATTGAGGCCTAATCAAAATTGTATTGTAGCTGACTAATTTTGCAGTTAAAACATCTCTTAAAATAAGCTAGAACATTTGTTATACTTTCCATGTGCAGAATGCATTGAGAAATTTACTCAAAAGTTACTTTTCGGTCAGAGATGAAGGATGCTGCCACTTATTGTAATAAGAACAATTAATTTTGAGAGTTGCTGCCAAATCCCTATATTAATGTTTTCAATGAGCAACAGAGAACTGCGTGTCCCTCAGTGGCTATGAGGTGTGCAGATGCTGGAGAGACCACAGGAATATGCAATTCAGTAAAGAAAAATGCCTTGAGAATTTGGGAACTTTGAGGGCATGGGGCTCCTGCAGCTCCGGGTTAATTTTAACAAACCAATCCTTGAAATGCTGATTTATTTGTTTTACTGCAGTTTTTGTGCTTCAGATGCTTAAGGGGAGCACTAGTTAGAAATTGGAGGGTCCCTGGCCTTTGAAACGGCTGCTGCTGCAAAATAAAGCCAAGCTGAATTTGTAAATGCTTCTCCTTTGGTTCTTAGGCTGCTCTACTAAACCCCTTTCAGTAGCTGGTAACGCTGCCCCCCAAAGAGACTATTCACCCAAAACTTTTCTAAGAAACTTGTGTGATTCAAATGGCAGGGTGGGGTGGGGGGCACAGACAAAATAAAACACTGCCTCTTTAGTTTGCAGGTTGAAACAAGCTGTGTAATTAGACTGTTAATCCAGGAGATTAACTTCACTAGCTGTTTCTCGGAACCCTGTGAAGCAGCAGAGTTAGAAGAATTACCAGTGGTATTGGAAACATGAACTGAAAAACAGAGCGGCTTTTTCTTATTTATTTGGTACCACATTAAAACCCTGTTTGTAATGGCTCGGTGCCGGTAATAGTCTGTAGTCTCTCTTACTGTGTTTCTGCAGACAGTAAGAGATTTGGCGTAATTCCCTTGGCAATTATCACACCATAGAGCCAAGTGGCCTCAAGCAGAAGAACAACTGAATGTACAGCCAGAAGTGGTTTTACCTTTAAGCCCAAGCCCTCTCAGGCGATCGAGCCAAATTCCATTCCTAACGCCTTATTTGCTCCCACTTTCTGTCTCCTGAGATCGCATTTCCTGCATGCGACTCAAGATGCTCTCAAGATGGGGAGGTTCAATGGAAGCCTGAAGAAAAGAGTGTGTGACCCAGAAAGGTGGAGGAGCCTCTCCCCCAGGACTTGCAGTGGAGAGCACAAAGTCTCTTCTCTTTACCCCTGTTGGCCAGAATGGAAAGATGGTCTGGAGAAAAAGGGTGGCGAGCTCAGAGAGGACAGCCTGGAAGCCTGTGTGGATTTCTTATAGCTGAACGTAAACGTGCAGGCTATAAAGAGCATGAACGATGTAACGGTTCCCAGAGAGGGTTCTTCGCTGGAGGTGTTAGCCGATGGGGGTGACTACAGGGCATGGAGGTGGAAAGGTCTGCCTTCTTGATTGGGGCAGGGGGGGAGCAAAGCCCGATGTGTATCTCCCTCTGCAGGACCGGGATTTAGGTATGGAGTAGGACTTAGATGTTTAGGAGGTTTTAGAAATGCCTTGCTGTTAGCAGATGCTGCATTTATTTAGGTGATGAAGGTGAATGAATGGCTGTTCTGGCGGTCTCTGGATGTGTAGGTAGAACTTCATACTCACCTTGTGCTCCTTAAGGAGCAGGGGTGAGCCTGGCTGCCTGGGTTAACCTGGGCTGTGCAGCAGAGAACTGTTAGCAGGGCTGAGATCTGTGTTAACCTGAAAGAAGGGGTTTTCTTCTTCCCCCCCCGCCCCCAAACATACTCTGCCCTGACCATGCAGTGGTTTTTCTTTTCTTCTCTTACGTTCCTTTCTGAGGATCAGCAGTGTGAAGGTCGTCAAAGCTGTACCCTGCAGAGCAGAGGTCACTGTATGCTCTTAAACATCTGCCCTGATGCAGATGAAAGAGTCCCTGAAAAAATTCAAGGGTGTTGTATTTTTGTGGACCCCATCTTCACCGCCAGCAGTTTGTAAAGAGGTAACTTGCATTCCCTGCTGGAGAGCAGCGTGGCTGTGCAGGGCTGGGTCTCCCCTGGGCTGGGAGAAGCCTGGCTGCTCTGTGTCTGGAGGTGGTTCACAGATACAGCCCCATTACAGGTTTCCAGGGCTTTTTGAGTTTCTCTGGAGCAGCTTTAACTGCTGTGTCTCAGACTCCATTAGGGAAATGTGATGGTAGTGGTGGGGGAATATAAAACTGCAAGGACTGCCTTGTGAGTTTAAAGTTGTATTTTTATAATGCAGTGTTATCTTTAGGGCACAAAGATTGGATACATGCAAACGTGGATGTAGTCGTAATTCTTGCTGTTCTTGTGGCAGGGTTTGTGGTACAGGGGTTGGGCCCTGGTCCCTGGGGAGTGAGGCAGCAGGCAGGAGTAAGTCCCTTGTCTCTCCAGGAAAATCCAAAGAATGCGGCCCTATCCATTCGGGGTCTGACCTTGAGTGGAAGCAGACAACTGTTTCGGGGATGTCAGAGGTCCCACATTCATGTAATATTTCTGATTGCCTTGAAAATGGCTGATCTGTCATTGACTTCGTTTCTGACACAGGTGCTATTTGGCACTGAGCCCAGTGCTAGATCTCTTGATGTGTGTGCCTCTGTCTTCTATAGGGGAAAGTGTATGCATCTCATGATTTACCTGAGCTCAGCTGTCCTGTGTGCAAGCTTTTTCTTAATTTTTATTACCATAATGTTAGGATATAGTACTGGAGGAGGAGGGGAATGGAGCCAAGGTGCTTAGAGAAGATAATTCTGACTCTTTAATTGTGTAGGTGTTAAATAAGAAACTCTATTATAACAGAGGCTAGTCCCATGCCTCTTGACTGACAAACCTCATAAGGAGCTCTTCTCTTCCTCCACTTTGGAGGGAAGCGTTTCTTGGTGAGGGTGCAGAAAAATTCCTAAGCACTAAGAGTAACTGAGCAGCATACCCCTGCCCCATCCCATGCTTTGATCTGTTAAACGTGAACTTGAAGGATACCTACAGCATCCTTTGTTGCAGCATTAGCACTTGCGTATGGAGGTGATGGACGCCTTGAGAACACCTAAGGCTGTGCTGAGTGCCAGTAGCACCTTGCACTAAGGGAAAAGGAAAGGGAAAGACCTTTCATCTTTACCTGATGGAGGAGATCTTGGTTTAACGAGCTGTTTGTGTTAATACAATTAATGCAAGTGCACTCCAGCACTTGGCTAATGACTGAGTTGTATTTTGGCGCGCTCTTTCTTTTGTCTTTTTTCCTCTTCTGTTTTCTAAAGGTGACAGGGGTCTGTATTTGAAGACTGACATGTCTCTCTGGCTATACCAGATCACTGGCTGATTCAGTTTTGAACGCTCTGGGTATGGGAAGGTGCTAAACGGGGCAACTGTTGCATGGGGGTTTTATTGAAACAGGGCACTTGCCTGTTAATTAGTCAGTTAATTCACTCAACTAACTGGGTCTGGTCCAAGCAGAAAGGGAGCTTTTTTAATTTTGTTGAAACTGGAAATTATCTCTTCATTGGGGAAAATGCCCCATTTCGAGCAGCTGATGCATGTGATTTTGGTGATGCTCTCTGAGGCGGCTGTTAGCCCGGGAACCCCATCCCCGGGAGTCTAGTGGTTCTTGTTAGGCTTTAGCTGTTGCTGGGTTCTTGCCTTGCCTTGGAGGGCTCAGACAGCTATTTTACATCCCTGACTCTGGAGCTCAGCCCGCCGAAGCCTGGTGAATTATGCTGGCTATGCATGTGGCTTGGGGGCAAGGAGTTGGTTGTGTTATTCATAGGCGCTCCCTTCCAGCGTGCCAAAGAGCAAACTGGGTACTTGTCTACAAAGGCAATTATTTCACAAGAAAGTTGCTGTAGGGAGCAGCAGGAGCCAACATGGTTAATAGAGAGAAAAGATTTCCCTTATCTTTTTTTTTTTTTCCTCCCAGTGTGTATGTCTCTCTTAAACCATTTTTCAGCCTGATCTTGCCTCTGAAATAGGTCTGCTGCGTCTTGCTAGGCTAGACTTGCCCCCAGCATGAGATGTTAACTGCACCAGGTTATTGCAGGCTGCTACAGCTGGTGAGGAGCAGGCAGCAGACCGCATTTCCAACCTTGTCTGGGCAAATATCAACTCTGTGCTTCCCACAGCAGGCAAAGCAGACGCGAAAGGGACGGGGTCACGGGAGTGTCCTGATGCGGAGTCTAAGGGCTAAATGATGGCTCCCGAAATTGCTCCCACATGGGAGCACTGAGGGTCCCTTGCAGGCAGCATTTCAGCATGGGTGGTGCGTGCTGTCCCCTGGGTCATCCAGGCATTGGGGGGGACACATGGGAAGGGGACACTTCACTATGCTAAGGTTGGACTTCGTGTTTATCTTTTTAGAAATGGAGAGTGCTTCTAGCTGGCCTTGGATTTTTAAAAAAAAAAAAAAGTTTGATCGAGCTGATAGCTCTGCCATGGCAGAGGCTCCCACAGTGGTAGCTGGCATCACTTGTTAGTGGCACAGGGCACAAACGGCGACTGGGTCAGGATCGGTCCCCAGGTGTTTTCCAGCTCTTGGGGATTGGCAGAGGGGGCAGGCGACAGAGCTTTCTGCCTTGCAGAGGGTACGAGCATCTTTCTTCTGATCAGTTGTTGCAGCCGCTATGAATGTGCTCGCTGAGCTTTATATTTAAACCCTGACGTCTTCCAGGAGAGCTGGTCATCTCAAAACACCTGCGTGGGGTGGGGGAGTGTCAAAGCAATGTGGTTTTTTGGGGTTGGTTTTGGTTTTTTTTTTTTCCTTTTAAAGTAGGGTTTTCTGTTTACCAGGTATCTGTGTTAAAACTTTGTCCTATTACTTCAGGTACTGCTCTCCATTAAATAGTGTACACATCTTGGGTACGTTGCAAGAGCTGTTGTGTAATAAGAGAGGGTCTGTTCAGGAAATTTTACCTATCTTGGCCTCCCTGTGCCCTCTTTTGTGAATCTGTGGGTGGCAGCAACAGTGGTGCATCAGCACCCATGGCCCAAACTGCTCTGGGTACTGTCCATTGTAACTAATAACGTGATTTTTGACAGACTGAAGGCTTTTTTTTTTTTACCCATCACGTGTGGCTCCTCTTTGTGGGTGCAGTCAGGCTGGGGAGAGGACCCTTGTTTCCTCTTTCCAGCCCAACGCCCGGTGGGCCCTCGTGGGCTGTTGCAGCCCGAAGGCCGTGTGTGAGGTGCAAAAGGAGGGCATGGCAATTAAGGGTCTTGACCTGGGAGGCTGCAGCTTGGACTGAGTAACATTTATCGCTCTGCAGGGTCAGGCTAAAGTGACCCGTAAACAACCCAGGGGTGCTCATTACACGTGCCGGCACCGGGCCTGTTACATCACCAAAAATGGCGTGCCAGGAGTTTTCGGCATCCGCTGGAGCTGAGTGAGCATAATATTGGAGGTGCCAAGCCTGGGTTTTGAGGACAAGGCAGCTTTTGCTTTGTCCCTCTAGCTACAGCGGGCAGCTTGTTCCCCAATATGGTGGGTCCCGGCGATTCCTCTCCCAAGGCCTGGGTCTGTGTGCTGGCAGCCTGTGCCAGCAGCGCAGCTGAAGCAACGCTGTCCGTGCTCACTCCTGATTAAACGCAGTCTTATGACTCACAAAAAGTTAATGAATTTAGCCCAAGGAGTTACAGCGGTGGTAAATCTGGGCACTACATGTGTCGTCCTCGTTCTTTAACAGCGCAGCATAAACATCAAAGCGGGGAGATGGGCTATTACGCTAGGGATATTTGAAGGGTACGACTCGCCTGTGGTTCAGCAGCTGTGAGCTGCCTACCATTAGAAGCATAAAACAAACTTAGTAAATGTGGAAATATGCCTGGAGTACAGGCTGGTGAGATGTAGCGTGGTTCAGCCAAGCGATGATCATGAAATGTGATGTTCCGTTTCATAAGCAATGTTTTGTGCATGTTGGGGGGGGGTGGAGAAGCAGCTACTCCATCCTTTCCCATCTGTTCTCTTCTACCCAGAGAGCGCATGGAGTTATTGGAAGAAGCCAGGAAGATGGAAATGGCAAAGTTTCGCTACATCCTTCCTGTTTACGGCATCTGTAAAGAGCCGGTTGGCTTGGTCATGGAATACATGGAAACGGGGTCTCTGGAAAAGCTCCTGGCTTCCGAACCTCTGCCCTGGGAATTGCGCTTCCGCATCATCCACGAGACAGCTGTGGGGATGAACTTCCTGCACTGCATGTCCCCTCCGCTGCTCCACTTGGACCTCAAGCCTGCAAACATCCTGCTTGATGCCCACTACCATGTCAAGGTATGCATTGGGCACTCTGTGCCAGGGACCCACCTTTGGATATTCTTGCGTGGCTCCTGCCAAACTCAAAGGTCTGAGAGAAACCAGCAGCATTCGTTTTGAATTAGAAAAATGCCCACCAACCCAACGCCGCCAATCCCCAAACTTGTCTACCTGATGTAAGCACCGTTTTGGTACATAAATAGAGGTAGAGTTGGGGAGCTTGTGAGAACTCTCCTGAAATTTTAGGAGGATGCTAATGTAGTGAACTCTGGGTTTGAGACCTAGTGGGTCCTTCTGTAAATTTCCTTGCAGTAGGGTCATGAGGCAGATGAGAACAGGGAGAGAAAAGCAGTGTGAACCTTCTAAGTCATTTATGCCACTTCCACAGCTCCCAGTGGTAACCTTGCTCTCTCTAGGTCCTTCTGGCTTTGTACGCTCCACTAAGTATCCAAATCTCATTTACAGCTGGAGTCCAGAGAAGCCTTCCCAGAGGCAACTAATTTTCTTCTTTCATTTGCTCAGAGCATATATAGTGAAGAAGTATCTCTGTCCTGACTGTTTATGCATACCAGAGGTCACTTAAGGGAATTTTTGTGGCTGTATCAGCATGAAATTCTTTTTGTTATCTATTTTCAGAGTAAGCTAGCAAACTTGTTGGCCTTCTCTGTTGGAGGTTCTGTTTTGACAGCTGGACTAAGGAGGTTGTGCTTGCTTTCTGATCCTTCCTTTTGGAGAGGAAAGAGACTGAAATACATCTTTTTCCTGATTTTTTTCTTTTTTTTTTTTTTTCCCTCTCCTTCAAATCAGTGGCCAAACTCTTAACCTTAGAACTGCAGGATTAATCATGCTGGCTGGCTTATATAACTCAGGACAAGTAGTCATAGATTTTTATCAGTGGCATCATCCATCTGCTCCCTGTTTTCCTGTCCCCCTCAAACTGGCCAAATGGCTTTGATCTTGCTGTACCATTCTACAAATGAAGTTTTCATTAAATAAAAACATCTCTCCTGATGTCATGAGAGGGTTGGAGCCATAAGAGGTGTGTGCCTCTAATGAAATCACACCTGTGACCGTCTCAGCTTTTTTACTAGGCCTCTTAGTGTTTTACTTCTTAGAAGTATTTCCTTTCTGAGATAGGAGGCATCTGCAGGTGGTCCATGGTATTATGACCAGAACATCAGGATCTGAAACGTTGGAAGTATATTCTCGCACACTGGTGCTGAGAGGCCTTTGCTAAGTATTTATTTACCTAAAGTCTGTGCTTGCTTGCATAACTTCTTAAATTCCTAATTCTTGACTCATCCATGAGCCAAGATATGAAGGCTGTATTTTTCTCACTGTTTGCGGAGGTTGAAATGCTGCCTGATATTTTGCCTGCTGTATAGCCTATATCTGGGTGGTGATGTAATACAAGGGGGTAAAGTGCAAAATGTACCAAAAAAAAAAAAAAAAGTTTCTGGTGAGGTCATTGCGGACATTCCTAAACTGTTGCTACTTGCTCTGTATATGAAACACATGAAGGTCTTCGGACCCTTTTCATTAAGTTCAGAAAAGAATGGTCTAATCCAAACCTTTTTCCAGCCAGCAGTCTTTTACATCTGCAGGCGTCTTGGAAACCCCTCCAAGCAGCAAACCAGACATAGGAACCTATTTGCAAAATAAGAGATGTACATATTCTGTGAGGCGCCTTCACTTTAAAAATGTGGCCCCAAACCTTCTTTTGGTGTGATGTGAAACTTGTAATTAGATTTCAGACCCTGCAGCTTGATTTAATGTGCATTTTCTTGCTGGAAGGCTAATGGAGCTGACGATTGAAGTGTTTTTACTTTTTAAATGTTAGCATTAATTTAGTAGGTGACCTGTCCCTAGTAGAATCCTAAGGTGAGAGAAGAGATGTTACAGACTGCAAGAGAAGAGTTTGGAGGTAGGGAGGACTTTTACAAACTGTTTGCCCTTGAGCCAGGAAACAGACAGTCTTCCAGCGGAGCACATTAGAAATGCTTCTGTGCCGTATTGCTAGTTAAATGGAAGCACACCCTTCTTCTTTTACGAGCAGGATGCTTACTGTAAAAACCCCAAGTGAGGACGATGACTAATGCAGTAGCGTTGCACAGAACTTATCATCAAGTGGGTGCCTCCGTATCATAAAGCAGTCTCCTGTGTATTACATAAGTGTGTGCTGAATTTTGTTCTTGGGAGGATAATTAAGTGGATGGGATTAGCCTGAGCACTGAGCAGGGATAGACAGATATTAACTTTTTCAAAGGCACATTGGGGGATTCCTTGGTAATTTTAAATAGATGTATATAATATGTACAATGCAAGGTAAGGCTTTGCTGGTTTTTGGAGGGTGGATGCATGCATGCATGCCTCCTCCCCTGTGAGTGAAGGGGAGAGCTCAGTACTGACAGGAGCCTCAGCTGGGAGCACCCTTCCCCGCCATGTCCTGCTCCATCTTGGTGGCTTTAAGCAGTGTCGTTTCCTTGGGAGGGTTATTCCATACCCAGGCAGGATTTGCTAGCAGCGATCAGCCTGCATTTTTTTTTTCCTTAATGTCCTGTTACTTCTATTTGTACCAACAACATCCTCCATGCCCCTTTCTCCAGTGTTCCATATATGCAGCCTTCCAATACTTACAGGCTGTCTAACACCTAGTTTTTGCTTAACTGGACCACGTCTTACAAGCTTGTTCTTCAGCTCTCCTGCCCTCCATACGCATTTGGGATGTCTCCCCTGAGCTCCCTGTGATGTGGCAATCGCTTGTGGGGAGCTGGCGCTGGGGAAGCAGTGCCACATTCCAGCGCTGCCCTCGCGGGCAGTCAGTTTGCTCGTTCCCTGCTCCGATGTGATCTCTCTCCAGGGCCCTCGGTAGGAGAATACATCCCCCCCCCGCGCCCAATGCATTAATCTTGTACCCTAACTTGTTGCCAGCTGACATGCCCGCATGCTCGCTCTATTGCTGCTTCCCAGGTTTCTTACCTTCAATATCTCATGGTTAAGAGTGTTACTTTTTGTTCAGGTATTTAAAGCTAAGTCAACCTGCAACTTAATGCTTTTGGGCAAAAGCATTATTTGTAAGTACTTGTTTCTGTTACTGTCCAGCCTGTTTTTTGCAGCTCCTCATCTTGTCAAATATATGTATATATACACACATACATACACACGTGCATGTATATATGTGTGGGTACACACACACACAGAGGCAAATCCCAACAGTTATTTTTCATCTCCCAGATTTTGTTTTTAAAGAACTTGAAGCGGGATGAGCTGCTCTCAGCTGTGCACTGCTTTAAGCTCACTGTAGTTGCTTTTATTTTTTTCCCCCAGTGCTCCAACTTACACCAGTGTGAAGAGTGATGTTTGCTGCTGCGTTGTGCTGCGCTGATGGTCTTACTAAACATGGATAGGTTGCTTCTGTGGTCTTCACCTTTATTTGCTTCAGCTGAAGAAGGGGCTGCAAAGTTTCTGAGTGTGGAGTTAGAAGAAGCCTAGTCAGATGGCAAATTTGTTTATCAGAAAGCTTCTTAATGCAGGTCATTAACTGTAGGTCAAAGTAATACCCAGAGGCCAGGCTGGTAAAGAGCAGTTGTCTCTTTATTAGACTAGCACAGCCACTTCTCTTTATCAGCTGCAAATGCCCTCCTGTTTTTAGAGATGAGATGAGGCTTTGTTGTTCTGTGTGTCCCTTCTCCCTGTTTCCCACCCCTCCTGATCAAGGTTTCCATGTAGGGCTGTTGTTACACAGCAAATCCCAACCAACAATGCTGGTTTTCACCTTGATCAATTCTCTAATTGATCAAATTGTGGTGGCACAGGGGAAGGAACAAGACCATCCCTGTTACAGTAATGCAGATTTATGATGGATTAAAATGGATGTTTGACCGTGGCTTTGGTTTCTGCTGCTTCTGAAGAGAGCATTACAAACGTCACACCTGAAACAGGTTTTGAGGAGTTAAGGTTTCAGGGCAGGTTGGAAAAGGATGGAAATACAGTCTGTTTCAGAAAGACTTATTTTAGTAGCTAACTAACTGAAGTGTGTTCATAAACACTGAAGTAAAGACATATGTTTGAAGTGCAGATGCTGGTTGTGTCTACACTTGGAATTAATTTTCATTCCTGATTTTTAGTAGTCCAAATCTGTGACCCATGTAAGTCTCTTAAATTTCTGGCATTTTTTAAAGAACAAAATTGAAACAACTGGCCTTTCTCCCGTACCCCCAGGAAAAACAAACAAGCGTTCCGTTACCCGCCCCCCCCCCCCCACCCCCACACCCCCCATCCCACCCCATC
>VYZW01019043.1:4955-109351 GCA_013401315.1 Balaeniceps rex | reverse complement strand
CCCCCCCCCCGGAAAAACCCTGTAGACAAATGGGGTGGCATTCTCAGTATCCAAGTGTGCAGAGACTTTGGACAAATACTGGATATGCCCGCAGCGATTAAAAATTAATCTGGTGGCTTTGTTACCTATTTGACGAAGAAAACCTTTTGGTGAACTCTGTCCCTGAGTCCATTGCAGTGGGTTCTTAAGTCTTATTTGCAGAAAAATGACATGCAGCATCAGAAGCTAAGTGCACGCTTCAGGATGGCCTGTCAGGAGTCATCAAAGCACTTCCCAAGCACTAATTTTGCTCTTGGGAGCTAGATCCCTGCGGTGTTTGGGAATAGCTGACTTTAGCATTGTAGTTACATGAGCATATATACTAGTTCTCAAAAAAAAAAAAAAATTCCAAAAAATAACTTGATAAACTCAAAGCATCTAACACTTTGCAAGTGAGTTTTTTACAAACTAGAATAGAAAAGTCCACAAATGACAGCAGCAGAGAAAAGCCTGTGTGCACAGTATGCTTGATTTAAAACAAGCAAAACTAAAAAAAAAGAAAAAAAGATCTTCAGATCTTGGAATCTCTCAGTAAAGTAAGTGTTTCTGGGAAGCGGGCAGGAAAACACGTACAGCTCCCCTCCGTAGTCACTACTCACGTGTTTGTTCTCACGCAGACCTTTAAAGAGCAGAGACCGAGCGAGCTGTCTGAACATGAACAATCCCACTGTCTGCGTGGGCTTTGGCCAATGTTTTTTCTCTTCTTCCTACCTCTTCACCGCATGTTTTGCATGAAAGCAGTCTGTCGCCTCCATGTCTCCTTTTAACTCTGCTGCTATTAGGTATGCTTTTGAAGCATCCACCTGAAATAACTGATGTGAGGAGTGAGATTACGGGTTCTGTCGGATCGTGGGGCAGGGCAGATCCCGGGGTGGGCTGCAAGGGCTAGCGGGGATGCGGAGGAAGAAGTGGGGAGGAGTGCTCCACTTTCACTACCTTCACCAGCAAGGGTGCCTTGTGTTGCAGAACTAGGTACCTGGCAAGCAATTTAAAGGCAAAATAGGTTAAGTTAAATGGCTGTGTCTTCCACCCACTGCACAGTTCCCACTGATGTTTAAAGAAACTGCATGACTAAATACACCATGCAGCGTGGAAAATTTACCCTAAAGGAACTAATAAAAGCCACAAAAGCTGTCTGCAGAATCCTACTGTTTTGTTGCAGCCTGGAAGATAACAATTCCTCAATTTCCAGTGCTTTCTGCAGAATTTGATGAGATTGAAGCTCTGGTCTACAGATGAATTATTGGGTATATTATTATTATTAATATATTATATATGGGTATTAATGGGTATTAATGGGTATAAAACCTAGTCCTTCACAGTAGATAGGGGCAGGTTCACAAGGTAGAGTTCTTGGTAGCCTGGGGGGGGGTATACTATGTACCTTAGCTGTTCCTTGGTTTGTAGGCTGAGACTTGAGAACCTTTTCTACCTAGTGTGCTTAGCCTCATGTCTTAGCCCCTAGCCTTAGATTCATGCAACATAGCTGGTGGCTCTTAATGCAGAGTGTCACTGTGCTGTCTGTATTTCATCTTTATTTCTTAACTTAACACAGTAGGAAACCCAGTATTGTTCAGACAAAAAGGAAGGTGTATTACTTTAATTATGCCTGCGTGCCATATGGATTTCTTGAGGTGTATACAAGCCTCTGCTTCATGTTAATCAAAGGATAGCAGTGCTTCGCCAAGTGGGATCTGTTCAGACTTGCAGCAGTCGGTTCGTTTATTAACCTGACAGCATGGACTCGTGTGATGTTGGGGTTGTGCTTTTGTTCTCCTGTGGAGCACTGCGTGCCCCAAACTCATGCAGCACTTCCTGGGGCAGTCAATTCAGCTCTCCCCAGGGTAAGCTGGCTTGCAAACCTGGGTTTCTTGACTACTTGCTGCTCTCCTGGACTACAGTGGTTGGCTCGCTGAGGAGGCCAGCAGTCCCCCTCTGAGAGTGTAGCCATACAAGCATGAGGAACTATTCCTCCAGATGACTTTGCCCCCCCCCCCCCCCCCCCCCTTTTTTGTCTTCTCAAGTCATTCCCACATTACCCTACAGATTTAAGATACAGGTGGACAACAAGTTAGATATACCTGTGTGCTAGGGTACAGGACTTCTACAGCTCCTGAGAATGCCTCTGTCGAGTTCTTTGTCCCTGGGAGAAGTTCGTCCTGAAGCTGTGTGGGTTGCTTTGTTTGTTTTATGGCAAAGGGAGATTCCTAGCATTTGAAGACCGATGGCTGCGTAGCCTGCCTGTTCTCCAGGAGGCTGAAGCTGGCAGTTTTCTCCCTTTCCAGTAATGGATGCATGTTACGACTAGCTTTGTGGTATCTTTAGACAGAAACTTCTGAAAGTGTAAAGTTGGAGCCTATTAAAAAAAAACCAAAACAAAGCTTTTTTTTAATTATGCGTGTTGTTTTGAGGGAGAACTTGCTCAAAGGAGAAGCTGTGAAGATCAAAAGGGGAATGAGTCATTGAAAAACCTGAGTATTTATTAGATAAAAAGAATTTATAAGTTGGGGGGGGGAAATCTTATCTAACAAGTAGACAAAAATCAGTGGGCTGAGTGGTCCAAAAAGACTTGACTTTTCAAGAAAATTTCCACTTAGCATAATAGA
Organism: Balaeniceps rex; assembly: GCA_013401315.1. Classification (NCBI taxonomy): domain Eukaryota; kingdom Metazoa; phylum Chordata; class Aves; order Pelecaniformes; family Balaenicipitidae; genus Balaeniceps; species Balaeniceps rex. The sequence continues at coordinate 106,706 of VYZW01019043.1, read as the reverse complement.
CATTTTTGACCAGTGGGAAATAAGTAAGACAAAGGAAATTCCTTGCCTATCTGTTTGCTTGATGATTGGTATGCTGTTGAGAGCAAATGAATGCATATTTGTTTGACACTTTAATTTGAAGTGGAGGTGTGTTTTCCTTTTTATAAACTTGCTGTCACTTGTTTTATTCATTTCAGCTGTGTTCACTGCGTCACTGCACCAACTTGCCATATCTCCTAGTTGCCAAAAAGAATTCCCTCTGTGGGTTTTTGATGTGTGTGTGTGTTTTGGTTTGGGTTTGGGTTTTTTTAACACTTGGTGCCTCTGGTGTTGGGCTTAGTTCTTGTTGGCATGGTCAGTGTAACAGTGATATCTGAAAGAGCAATTCTCTTGCACTCATTGGAGAGCTCGTGGTCTGAAAACAGGTGCTCAGAACACTTAAACATAGTCTACAATGTGAGGTTAGGTAGGGAAAGGGGGTGGCAGGACCAATAATTACATTAAAGTAGTTTGTGCTAGCTAAATTTGACTAGTTTTAAATTACAATAAATTGTCTTGACTGTTTGTTGTGTTTGCTATGTAATGGGCTAACATGCTGCTGCTTGCAAAAAAACTCTGCTTGCCTTTTTTTTTTTTTTTAAGCTTAACCATCAAGAAAAGCCTACCATAGTGTTATGCTTCCAGAGATGTCTTCTTAGCTTAGTACTTCTGAACAGCAGCTCGCTGTATTTTGTTGGGTCACCCTGTTACATCTGTCGTTCTTTACAGAAAATTTTTTGTTAACGCCTCCGAAGTCTAATGGTAGCATGCACGTCTCTTTCCCTCTTCCGCCTCCATTTTTTGCAGATTTCTGACTTTGGACTTGCAAAGTGCAATGGCTTGTCCCATTCTCATGACATCAGCATGGATGGCTTGTGTGGCACAATTGCATACCTTCCTCCAGAGCGCATCAAAGAGAAAAACAGGTGTTTTGACACCAAACATGATGTGTACAGGTCAGTTAACTATGAAGACACTTAAAAGCACTTTAATACCATAAAATGAGCCCTCTTTTTCTGGCTATAAAACCTAATTGAGCATGAAACCCCTAAATCTAGTTTGAGCCTCATCTTGCAAAGGGTCACGTTTGCTTTGCTTTCTGCAAAGTCTTTATAGCATAGAGGCCTTTTAACAAACTGCAGGTGATCCTGTGTCTTGAGCATTATCATTCCAAGTAACACTTATTTTATTAGCAACTGGCATGGAAGGCACTCTGCCTACGTTTAATTTCCCTATCAAAAGGTACATCCTGACCTACTGTTTGAGTCTGTGTAAGTTCTTAGTTATCTTCAGTGGATTGCATCACTAGGTCCTTGGTTCTTCTTTCATGGTAAGGTTATTAGGAAAAGGAAATCATAGCTGTAGATTAAAAGATATGCCATATGAAGTATTAAATAAAATCCACAGCAGTGCTTTGCTGCTCTGATTTTGTCAGTGTTGGTGTGGAGTAGTTGGTAAATGTTACCAAGAACTCGGCAGCCTCCAGCAAGTCCCTGTGTTTGCTGCCTCAGGTTCCTCCCTGCAAAAACTAGACTTTCAAATCATGGTTCTTGGCTGCATCTTGCTCTGTGTGTTCATCAGCTGAATTAGATGCAGAAATGAAGGACGAGGAAAGAGAACTTAGGAAAAGAAATCATACTTCTGTGAGTTTTTTGGCTTTTTTTTTTAAGCTTTTCTAGAAATAATTTTTTTGCGTTTCTTTGTAGCTTTGCCATCGTGGTTTGGGGAGTTCTTACACAGAAGAAGCCTTTTGCAGGTAAGTTTGATGTATCGTGGGTTGTGTTGGAATTTTTTTCCTTTCTCCCATTGATAAGCATGCTTCCTGCCCCACCAGACCCAGATTACATGCATGTCCTCCGAATTCCTACAGTCTTGTGCGGTAGACACTTCTAAGCTCTCAAATTCTGATCACAGATGTCCTACATCGTGAAAGTGGAACCCATATTGCCGCAGGGGGCCGTAGTCTGTACCTTTTTGCTTCTGCTGCAGTTTGCTGTACAGATCCAGATTAGTGTGTGGCCTGCGCAGACTTCTGTCATGTTTGCGGCCAACGAGGAACAGTGCAGAGCAAAGCCATCTGGCAGGCAACTGTGCTGTTTTCAGAAACAACATCTCTGTAGAGAGGTTCTGTAGTTTATTTTTAGATTGTGGGTACAGATTTGTTCTTTTTTAAAAAAAAAAAAAAAAGGCTGTCTGTGAGAATAAGCCTTGTTCTGCCCCACAGTAAATGTACCGATCAACAGGCAGCTATTTATTCTTTATGACTCTTCCTGTGTATATGACTAGCCTATGTATAGCAAACATGTTTGAACAAGTTCCAGTCTGCTATTAATTTTTCTGCAAGTGAGAGGTCCCATTTAGCCCAGTAGTTGACTTCAGAGTCAAGAGCCACATTACTGCACTGCTTGATTTGCCGCCTTCCTTTATGAAAAGTTCAGGTCTAAATTAAAAGCTGTGGTTCAGTTTTCTTACAGCACATATGGAAATCCAAAGAGAGGTAGCAAAGAACTGTTTTGAGGGTTTTTTCTTTGGTTCTGTGTCTTTTATTGGTGGAAAAAGAACAGGGTCACTCACTGACAATTGTTTTTAACTGATACAGAGGAAGTAGGTGTTATTGCATTGACAATTGTATTGTGGGAGAATAAGACCAACTTCTTTTTCCCTGTTGATAAAAGAAAGCACTCTAAATCTAGAAAAAAAAATGCATGAAAACAAAGTTTCAGCCTAATACACTGTTCATACTCTTAGACAAAAGAGAATCATTCCTTTTGCTGGGAGATCTTAATTTGTGTGCTTTTGCTTTACAGAGGAAAACAACATTTTACATATCATGGTAAAAGTAGTTAAAGGCCACCGCCCAGAGCTACCTGCTGTTTCCAAATCCAGACCTCATTCATGTAATAACTTGATCAAACTGATGCAAAAATGTTGGCAAGATGATCCTGGTGAACGGCCAACATTTCAAGGTAAGATTTCCTCGTAACTTAGCTGCCCATTTATTCTGCTATGAGTCACGTTATTGCTCAGGACTCTGTTAATCCTTGGGGTAAATGTTGTGAACATCTGTGACAATAAATAGAGCACATTGTATGGTAGAGACAATGATACAGGCCACTTACTCATTTGTGGAGGAAGGAATTATCTGGGGACAAGTCTGACCATGACGGTGTTATGTAAACGCATCAGGAATAAGGTCTGTACTGAACCAGTTGATCCATTTAGCCAGAAATTATGTTCATTTCTGATTGTGTGTGTCAGGGCGTATGCCAAGCTGGAGTTGGTGTGGTGAAAACCACACCAAAGTGTTGAAGGCCCTGGCTCTTGAAATTTACTGTTGTATGTTGAGAAACTGAATTGTTTTCTTGTAACAAAACAATTTGTACCATCGTTTTTCTGCCAATAAAAGGCAACTCTGGTGAAAGGCTTGAACTTGGCCAAAGCACCTGTTATGAATTCAAACGTGCAGAAGGATGTAGCAAGTGCTATCTCCAGGTAGCTTCATTTAGCATTAATGGGAGAGATTTGCCTCTTCCCTCTCCTCCTGCCCAAACAAGGTATGGGGACTGAAGGGAAGAGGGATCCCATCTTTTTAAAAACATATGTCTAAGGCTGCCAGCAGTAGACTGGTTCCCATTTCACAGTCCTGCAGTGCAGCCACCATGTAACATCAGTCTGGTCTGAATGTGAAAATGAATTGTTCAGTCAGTACTATGCACTCTTTGCTTAGCTACACACTTGTACCTTCTGATGAGGTGCTAGATGGAATAGTCAAAACTGGAGTCTTTCTCCCATGGTATCTCAAAGCTGTTAAGCTCTAATGATAGAGAAAGGCAGCAGGGCATCTCAGAAAAGTCTCCTATTTTAAAAAAAAAAAAAAAAAGGGGGGGAGGGAGAACAAACCCAACCCAAAACCTTCTCTTGCTTTCTTCAAAGAAATCACTTCAGAAACAGAGGCCCTTTGTGAAAAACCAGAAGATGAAACAAAAGAGATTCTAACTCAGGACCTGGACACCAAGAATTCCCCAGAGCAGCAGCCTGAGGTATTTTCATTTTCCACCTCCGTTTCAAGCGCGCTAGGTTTTGCGAGGAACAGGTTCCTCTGTGACCTGTAACTTCCCAAGCAACCTTCTTTTTGCTGCTTTTGAGCACCTTCTTGCCTGATAGAAGTGGGTCTTGGTGAAGGACTGGAATGCAAAAGTGACAGCAGATGCATGGACCAGCTCAGGAAAACCCCAGCGCAGGACTAAGTGCAAGTGGATCTTGAACTGTTGAGGGAGAGCAGGACAGTTAGGAAATAAAGGCTGGAACTATGTGGGTGGTGACTGATCTGTCTACAGCATTTTTTTTAAGAAGAGCCATGTGGCTTTAGTGGCTGTGTGAGTACTGACGAAAGCTGCCCTCCTGCATCTGAAAATTTTCAGTGACCTTATTCATAGGTTTCATTTAATATGAACCATGCTTAAAGGCTACCTGCAAACTAGCAAACTTATGTTCCTTCCTGGAGGGCCTCATGCTCAGTTTTCTTTACTGACCTTTCTGAAATGCTTGTGTGCGTCTCTTGAAGGGGATGTCTGCATTATCTCAGCCGAAACAGGAGCCTGCTCTACCATCAGTTAAAGATTACAGTCTCTCAGAGTTGTTGTCCCAGCTGGATTCGGGGATTTCACAGACTATGGAAGGCCCTGAGGATCTCAGCCGCAGCTCTTCTGAGTCCAAACTTGCCTCCAGTGACAAGCGGCTTTCAGGAGTTTCATCTGTAGATTCAGCTTTTTCATCCAGAGGCTCCCTTTCCCTTTCTTTTGAAAGGGAGAGTTCAGGTAATGGTCAGGTTTTTCTTTGTTGTTGGTTTTTTGTAGTTGTTTGGACTGGGGCATGGGAGTCAATGGGTTGGAGAGTAGTCATATAAAGAATAGCATTCTGGAAATCACTGTTGGCCTTGCTTTCTGTTGCTGTCAGCACTACAGATTTGTTTACTAGAGGTAGTTATTTAAAAAAAAAAAAAAAAAAAAGGAATGAGATGGTTCCCAAACATGATCTAATGAGAAATAATAAATCTCATTTACTTCTGAAAAGAAGTGACCTGAATTCCCATCAAAGCAATTACAGAATCAGTTATGTAAAGGTTGGTTGGAAGGGAGGTCACCTAGTCCAGCATCCTGCTTGAAGTGGGACTAAAGCCAGTGCCCAGTCAGGTCAGCTGAGCCTGTGGCTTTTTCAGTTATACTAAGCCCAAGTCTGAACACTGGGGTTTTTTTGGTTGGATTTTTTTGGTTTGTGTTTTTTTTTGTTTTTTTTTTTTGAGAAGACTCAAGCCACCTTCTCAGCAGCTCACATATTATAATAAAGACCCCGCTGTGCACTCACACCCCTCCCTTTTCAGTGCTGCAAAAACCAGACACTTATTTTCCAGTTAGGCAAACAATGATTAGTGCAGGGAGATCAATCACAGCATCCTTCGTTCTTCGTTTCACAAGAAACAGAATAAGAGTGAGTGGCGCTCCAAATCTGACCTGAAATTGTTCTGAAACTACTGCGTGGGGTGGGTGTGGGTGTGTCTATTTCTTTGCAGTCAAGTCGTTGCTGAAGCTACCAGATATGTTAGCCATGGGCAAGTAAGGTTTGACAGGTATCAGAATTGTGATGGTGTCTTTTTCATAGAATCATAGAATGCTTTGGGTTGGAAGGGACCTTTAGAGGTCATCTAGTCCAACCCCCCTGCAGTGAGCAGGGACATCTTCAACTAGATCAGGTTGCTCAGAGCCCCGTCCAACCTGACCTTGAATGTTTCCAGGGATGGGGCCTCCACTACCTCTCTGGGCAACCTCTTCCCATGTTTCACCACCCTCATTGTAAAAAATGTCTTCCTTATATCCATCTAGATATTGGTACTACAGACATACAGAAGAGGAAGCTAACAGAGGCCATTTTATCTGGAGATACCAGCAAGCTGATGAAGATCCTCCAGCCTCAAGATGTTGATATTGTTTTAGATGGGAACTGCAGTCTTTTGCACTTGGCTGTTGAAGCTGGTCAAGAAGAATGTGTCAAATGGCTCCTTCTGTACAATGCTAACCCTAACCTCACCAACAAGAAAGGATCCACCCCTCTTCACATAGCCATTGAGAAGAAAGTTAAAAGCATTGTGGAGCTGATTATGGCTAGGAAAATCAACGTTAATGCCAAAGATGAGGATCAGTGGACTGCTCTTCACTTTGCTGCCCAAAACGGGGATGATTTCAGCACCAAAATGCTGCTTGATAAGAACGCATCCTTAAATGAGGTAGATTTTGAAGGTAGAGCCCCCATCCACATAGCTTGTCAGTATGGCCAAGAGAATATTGTGCGGATCCTGCTGAGAAGAGGTGTTAATGTGAACATCAAAGGAAAGGATGACTGGGTGCCACTGCACTATGCTGCCTGGCAAGGTCATCTCCCCATCGTAAAGCTTCTGGCCAAACAGCAGGGTGCAAACGTGAATGTGCAGACGGTGGATGGAAGGACCTCGCTACACTTGGCCGCTCAACGGGGACACTACCGTGTCGCTCGCCTTCTCATAGACCTGGAGTCAGATGTCAACATACAGAATGCACTCTTGCAGACTGCTCTCCACATAGCTGCTGAAACTGGCCACACAAGCACATCAAGGCTGCTCCTTAAACACGGTGCAGACATTGAGGCAGAAACAGCAGAAGGATACACTGCTCTGCACTTGGCATCTCGCAGCGGCCATTTAGCAACAACAAAGTTGCTGATAGATGAAAGGGCCAGTGTTCTAGCCAGAGGCCCTTTGAATAGGACAGCATTACATCTTGCTGCAGAAAACGGGCACTCTGAAGTAGTAGAAGAACTTGTCAGTTCAGAAAATATCAATGTTTCTGACAGTGAAGGGTTGACAGCTCTTCATCTGGCTGCACGAGGAGGGCACACAAAAACAGTTGAGGTTCTTCTGAAGCATGGGGGGCACACTGACATGCAAAGACCTACATGTCAGACCCTGCTACAGCTTGCTCACCGGAGCAGTAACAGCTCAGTTACCGTGTTGTTAAGTGAGACTTAAGCAAAAGGTACAGAACTTGCTACATTTCTACCTGGTGCGAGAAGGCTGCTGGAGCTTGACTCACAAGGGCCTTCTCCAGTTGTGCAGTGACCTGCTCATCAGTGGTGTCAGCTGATGGACTGAGGTGCAACCAGCAGAAGCTACTTGTGTTTGAGCATGCGAGTGAGAGCGCATGTGGACTAAGGCCAGATGTAAGGCTAGGAGCTGGAGTCTGCCATGCTGTGGTCTGTATCAGTCATTCTGCATGTGCCTGTCCTGTCTGTATATTGACATTCCCCTCCCAAGGATGTTGTGAGAAAAGGATGCAACTTGTGGGTTCCCCCTTGCTTTTTTTTTTTTNTTTTGTTTTTTTTTTTTTTAAAAAAAAAAAAAAAAAAAGGCATAGATTCCTGGGTTATTGCAGTGATCTAGATTTTGGGCTGAAAGCCTCCAGCATAAAATAAATACAACACAAATCTGCTTGAAATTAATGCAAGAGAGGAGGAAAGGGCTATTTAAGATATAGTTAATCATGTTTCAGTGTCAGAAGGCACTCTGTTTAGTGGAGACATTGATTACAGATTTCCATGTACTCAAAACCGATGAGCCAGACTTATTAAGAAGGCAGGATCCCAAAAATACATAAGCAGAAGTAAAAGCTTAACACTGGTATCTTCATACACAGTACCACCTTGTATGTATTCTGAGATCAGGAAGCTGAACTAGGTGCTTAGTGGTTTGTCTTAAATGAAAAAGTCAAAAGCTAAAATTCATACTGGACTGTAACTGGATGGTATATTCTAACACCATAATACCAATCTGCGAAACAATGTTTGGAGGGGCTGATGACTAGACTGATATACTGTGTATATAGTATTTCTACCTGTTGTATGCTTTTTTCTACTGAAGAAAATAGATTGCTTAGAGTGGGTATGTTTTAATACACCTTTTAATTTCACTCTTTTCAAAGTTCAAATGTGATCTGTTATTAATAAAAGATTGTGTTCCATATCTGTCTGTATTTTGTAGTTGTTAAAGCAACTGAAAACCCACTGAGCAGCAGCAGCACACAACTGCAATGCGTTTAATGATGTTGAAACCCAAACTGCGGACATGCAAGGCTGTCCTCAGTTTTACATTCCCCTTAGCTTTTATATGGAAGGTAAGGCGCTTGAATGAATTGGAGGTGTTTTTTACAGAATAAATTTATAGAATAAAACCCCACATAACCTAGCCTTTATATGTATAACACGTTGATGTACTACTGGGGTGGTTTTGTCTTATGCTGTAGCTGTTCAGGGAGTTTAGTTTCCTTCCCCACCTTGAAGCCAAGTCAAATGCTTTTGCATCTTCCCTGTTGACTGGTGGAGCTGCTGCCCAGACAGGTACCTCGCCTCTCCTCGGTGGTGTGTTCCCACCATGCGTGCCATGGAGCAAGCAGCAGGGGCATGCTTTGCTCCCACCTCCCCTGACAGGAAAGCTGCTCCTGCTCAAGACCTGTTTTGCACATACCTGATGGCAGTGATATGAATGCCAGCGCTACCTCAGTATCTGATTTTAGGAGTCAAAGTACTCCTCTGGGAATCTAGCTCCATGAAAGTCAACACTTTCTTAAAACCCAAAAACCAGCCTCCTGTCACTGGAGATGGTAGTGGCTGAGGGCAATAACCAAAGGAGGATGGGTGCTTGCAGAGGGGGCAGGGAGCCTGCTGCTGTTTGATACTGTTCCTGGCTCCAAGTAGGTACTTCCACGTACCTGTGTGCAACTCCCCTAGTTCAGTTTCTTGACTTTCAAGACAGTTCACTGACTGCCTAATGAAACCGTATGAAAAAATAGATGGTGGAGCCATGCTCATGACAGTATATGGAGGTTACAAAGCTATGTACCTCTTACTGGAGCATGGCAGTCACAGCAAGCTTCCTAAAGGTGCTGACAATGAAAGTTCTCATTAAACAAACAAAACTGTAATTTTCTTACTGCTTCCTTCAACTTCTTTTGAGACCAATAAGGTTGTCATGTTTCATTAAGCTGTACTTAATCAGTCTCTCTTTATAGCAAATTCAACCACAGCCCGCTTAGTCTCTTAAGTCCTGTGCCACTGTGATTAAACACTTGGCCTGGCCTCGCACACACCATACCCTTCTATTTCAAAGTCCTTGAACAGTGAGAGTTGAGATACTTTAATTCCAGTGGTATTTGCCTGAACTGCAGAAGAGCTGTACGACCAGGTAACAGCAGTCTTGTGCCTCCTAATAAAGGTGGTGCATGCCAGCTAGGCAAGGGGAAAGTACACTTGTAAAATGCTTTTAAAACAGCTCAAGCACTGCTTCGCTGGTACATTCCTTCAGTGCCTAATAATAAAAGCACATTAGCTTCTAATTAAACATGAGGCCGCACTCATGAGTCTTTATTTTCCATGCCATCTTTCACAATAACAGGCACCAGCTATGCATCACATAGAAGGCAATGCAGCTGGCACTGGAAAGAAAAAGCAACAAAGGGATTGCAATGACATGCTGCCAGTATGGGAGTGGGTATTTGTCCCTGTGAACCAGCCTTCCTTGGGGGCAGGAGGGGTGAATGGGGGTGCTAAATTAGCACTAGTGCAGCAATTACAAATTATTGTTTTGTAAAAATCTCCTGCGGGTGACTTTTATGTGCACTCCTCTGACTTAGCTGAAGTTCTAACTGGGCTGCTGACCTAAAGCTTACAGGCATTTCTTTGCCTCTTTCCAATCTTAGCCATATTCTTTAAAAAAAAAAAAAACAAAAAACCACAGGACAACCTAATGGCAATATCAGGCTTTGTCGCTACTTACCTACAAAAAAACCCCAAACCCCTCTATCAAAAGAAAAAAGAAATCCCCAGACCTTACCATAAATGCACACCCGGTGCCATTTGACTTCTTTTCTCTAGTTGAGTTGGCAGGTTGAACTCAGCTGCCCCAAACCTGTTCCCCATACCACTTTCTGCCAGCTTCCCTCCCTCCACTTCAGCTCACACCCTGAAGCAAGCCAAGGCAACGGTGTGAACCAGCTCCTAAGCCGCAGGCTCTGCCCACTCACCCGCCAGCTCCAGCCCTCACGCAAACCCCTAAAATGTGCACAAAACCCCGCACGCTTGGGAAGTGGGCTTGAGAGGTGGCGTGAAGGCATGGAGGGGTCAGCGGAGCTGAGTCTTGCTCCAGGTCCCCCGTGCTGCCTAACTGCTCGCTGGCAGCAGAAAGGGCTGCAAGATGAACGTAAGTGCCTCTTGCTCACCTCCAAAATCAGGTAGAGGTTGCTTGCAGGGTTTCTGCATACGCCATGCTCGCCTGCTTCCTTAGGGCTTCTGACCATGGCCCCAGGTGGCTATTTCAGCCCAAGGAGTCACGAACGTAGAAAAAAAGATACAGTGAAATGGTGTTAGTGACCATAAGCTTCACCTTTTCATCTCTAGATGTGATTTTTTTTCAACCCAGCCTCTGCCTGCATGCCTACGGTAGCATAGTTTGGGTTTCTGCCAGCACCCGCTGGTGTCTGCTCCCCGTGCAGGAGCCCCAGCAGCGGGGGAAGGTGCCTCGCACCATCCCCATTCCTTGCTCCTCCATCCCAGCCCCCGCCTCCAGGGGATAGCGCAGCCTCTGATGCATTACCTGTCTTCGCAACAGTTTGTTCCCAGCGCCCGGTAACTTTATTTACCTGCTACTTAGCACAAGGCGCTGCAGCGCCGTGTTTCTACAGGCCTCGAGACGACTCGACAAGCCTGCGGTTCAAACGCGCTCGGCAGTGGCAGCGAGGGGAAAGAATTGCTGGGTGATTGCAAAGAGGCCCAGAGGCAAACCTCAGCCCTTTCATTCCTGCCTCCTCTCTTGCACCACCTTGGCTCTGCACAACAGGGTTGCAAGAAAAACAAGGCACATGGGAGCCACTCTGCAAGGTCTCCTTTGGCAGAGAGGTTTGGGGAGGGGGGAATATCTGCCCTCCTCCACACTCTTTTAACCCCAGCTGGGTGGCAGACCGGCTCGCAGGTGTTCCCAAAAACCCAGGCAAAGCCTTTGGGTGCCACAGTGCTCTGCTGCTAGGGTGCAAACCTATGTTAGCTCCCCAGCTGCCCCTGGGCCCAGCTGCTGAACTGATCTGATCCCCTCGTCCCTGCACCTTGTGGAGGGGGCATCCAGCCTTTCCCTTTCCCTCCCCATCTCAGACAGGGAGGACTTTCTTCAAGCCGTGTTGATTTTGATCCATTTCTTTGAAGGAGACCCACATAAGCAAGGAAGAAAGAGTGCTGGGCTTCTTTACAGACGAGTCCTGGGGCCAGGGGTATGAGATAAGATGTCAGCCGCGCTTAGCCTGTCCTGTTCTTTGGCCAAACCTGCCTGCACGTGCGCCCAGGTCTCTACATGAAGCCTTGGACTGCTTTTGCAACACCAGTTCGGTATTGAGGAGGGATGGATCATGCACGGCCCTGCTCCGCTCCTTCCCCTCTCCCTGCTTATGGGACGCACTTGGGCTGTGGCAAAACACCGAACATTGGCGTTCCTATCGCCGACCCAAGCCAGGGAGAGATTCACAACCCAAAGCGAGTGCTGATTAAACAGAGCGTAACAGCACAGGAAGCCCTTTCAACAGGGGAGGCGGCAGAAGGCAGATCCCAACACGTTGGGCTGCCGCAGTGGCTCAGCAGCTAAGTGTCATGGGCTGCCGGCAGCGAGATGCGGGGCCGAGGGGCAGCATGTCGTGGCTGGGAGCAGCACGGGGAGGCTGTGCCGGCAGGGAGGCAGGCATGACGCCAGGCTGGGATGGGAAGCCCTCGCTGCTGCACCGGGGAAGTCCTGAGCTTGTAGGGAACCGTGCGGCAGGCACTTGAGCAAAAACGGGGTTTAAAATCACTGCTGCCACCACCCTATTTACCTTGTGTTTTTGGAATGCTGTGGGAGAGGCTTTCAGGCTTTTCTCTGCAGTTATGTAGAGCAAAGACCATTTAAAAGCTAATAAAGAGCAACTCATGAGCTGCACAGAAACACCTGGCTCTGAGAGACTTGATTAGAAACATGCAGAAGCACAAGATAGATACTACAGCTGGGGCAATGAGAAGGGGAAAGATGCTCCACACTCTCCCCTAGAAGTAATGGGCAAGAGCCCGTTCGCAGGCGCTGCTCCCTGGGGCAGGCTCTGCCCCACAGGCAGAGAGGAACCCTTGACCGCAGCAGGAATAAGGGCCCACGGGCTGCAGACTCACAACACGCAGGAGAGACAAATTTGCCTGACGAGTGCCCCCCCACTATCCATCGCCTGATCGGATCAGAGGAAATAAATGCTGGCAGAGCCAGTTTTCACATGAGTTCATGCCCTGACCCTGCCTCAACAGGGACCAGATCCAATGCATTTCCTTTTTATCTATTTAAATAGGATTGCTCTTCTTAGTCCACTAACAGGCAAAACATGCCAAGTCCTGCGCTGCCATTCCTGATGTCTCCCACGTGTTTTAAAACCCCCAGTGAGGCTGGCTTTGTCCCAGCATTGCCTTGCTCTTTGCAAAGATGCTTAGCTAGGGGCATTGTAGGAGGTTAAGCAGGCTGCAATTGTAACTGACATTGGGAACATTTATCACAGTAGCTATATCCAAAAGGACATGCGCAATGGGGTTTAGACATTTGCAAAATCAAAGTCTAGAAGTTTGTATGTGGTGAATGTAAAGGCTGACTTCAGCCTAACCTGAAGTCCCTCTGCCAGTCTCAGGGGCTCACAAAAGTCTCCAACATCTTCCTTAAAAAAAAAAAAGAAAAATTTTAAATCTAATTAGCAGACTAGTCCATCCCAGCTTGACGAGGATGCTAGAAGCCTTGAGATTAACTTAGCCTGACCACCAGCTTCCCAAAGCAGAAAAGCCTTTACTCCCCAGTATCTTCCCACTTGGTCCCAATTCCTGAGCACAGCAGCATCCCTCTGCCTGGTGCAGCCAGGGTACAACTTGCGAAGTACCTTCAGGACGTGTGGGAGGTACCAGGCTTTCTTCCCATATTGAAGCTCCTTGTTTTTCCACACAAGGACATGCGAGCCTATGCCCCAACTGAGCTCCCCTGCAGGGAGCAGTAGGGAAGAAGAGGAGGAGGAGGAGGAGGAAGCTGCACTGCACAGCTGCTGCTATAGTGATAACCATGGCCTGGGGGAGCAGAGCAGCAAAAGGCCACCGACCATTGACGAGCAGCCAGGGCTTTCTGTTTCCACTTAGCTTAAATCCAGATTTGGATGGTGGTTTATTAAGGAAAGATGCTATTGTTCCATTGCTCTCCAAGTCAAAACATGCTCAGGACCACCCCTGTTCTCCCCTCACCCTTTGGGATCCTGACACATTTGTCAGTGCACCGATTCCCAGGGAAGAAGTTTGCTTTAGCCAGCAAACCAGGGCAACCAGCGCAGATGCAGACAAGCTCCCTCACCACAGCTACAACATGTAGCATGCGTTGGCCTCCCTTTCACCGGGGCAGTGATTTCTCTGCTGAAAAGGTCCCAGCTCTGGGACAGTTCCAAAGCAAAAAGCTTTGCAGAGTTGGAAACTGAGGGGCTCACTTACCATCCTTGGCTCTGCTGGCTTTGGGGAAAGAGAGAGGTGCAGAACTGCTCCCAGCATCCCCTTCCCAGGGCCACAGCAGTGCCAAGGACACAGCTCCAGACACACTTTCAGCGGAGCACCCTTTCTCCTTGTCCCTCACAGGCCTGCCAGGAGTAGGCAGCTCTGCACTACCCCTTTGCCCTGGGTGGCGAGCGAAGCCTGGCAGCTCGCACAGCGTGTGCTGGCATGCACCACGCTACACGTGGCTCCTCTTACCACCGCCTGCCTTTCCATCGCGGGAGGCTCCTGCCCAGACAAGGCTGGCTGAGGTTTTCCAGCTGGCTTTTTGGCAGGGAGGCGGCGTCGCAGGCGCCGCTGGACTTTCTCCATTCATTTCTCCCCATTAGTAATCAAAACAGCTGCTCCAGCCTTAAGCCAGGGTAAAGCCCGACAGTGAAGGCAGTGGTAATTAGCTGTGCTGGCAGCGCACCCAGTTAAGGAAAATGGCTGGGTAGTCATCACAGCTCATAACCAGCCTGTGCCAGTGGGGAAGCTGAGGCCTCCCTGATCCTCTCCTTCCTCCCTCTGAGCTTCCCTCGACTGTCAATTAGTTGCCTCCTTCCAGGAGGTATTAAAAGAAAAAATAAACTAAAAGGCCAACAAACGCAGAGGAACACACCGGCTTCTCCCTGACAGTGGAGATGTGTTCCTGGAGGGGGGAGCATCCCATTTCCCCCCCACTGGGGCGCAATGCTGGCAGCCAAAAGGCAGGGGTGAAGCGGGGCTGGTTTGGGGTCTGGCAGAGGGTACAGCTCCCCGGCGGTGGCACAGCTAGCCAAGCTTGCCCTCAGAAAGGGACTGTTTTGCTCCATGCTGTTTTGGGGGCAGTGGGCCTGTGCCAGCCCCCTGAAGGAATCTCTCCAGGCTGGAGCGGGACCAGGAAAAGCTGCTCTGGGGGAGGCTGTCATTCCCTTAATCAACGGCAACCCATCTTCAAGGGATTTTGTGCATGTGACTCCCATTAAAACCAGAGGGACGCCGACCTAAGGGACTTGGCCAGCGTTGTGCTTGATACCTGCAGGCATCTGGGACTGCTCCTTGAGATGCTACCTCCTCTGCTCCCTCCTGCCCTGCAGAGGGGCCGGGCTGGGGGGATGAACTGCAGCACCCTGCTGCCTCCCTCCAGCCGACAGCCCCGTGAATGCTCCAAGACACCCAGAAAAAGCCCCACAGGGCTTAGAGGCAGGTTGTTTCCATGTAAAATTCCCAGAACTGTGCTTTGAGGTGCGCTGCGATAGGCCCTTGTGCATGCCGCCAGTTCATCCCCTCCGCAAGCTCGCAGGCAGGGCTCTCCCTCAGTCCTTTGCTCAACTGCTCCGAAGCAGCCGGCGTCAGAGGTTGGCGCGAGCATCACAACAAGGCGGTACTGCTTCCCAGAGAAGAACCCGACCCACCGATCAGCCCCTTGGCAAGCGTGCAGCAACCCTGGCTGCCGCTGCGTCCCTGCTGCTGTTTGCGAGCAATTAACAGGGACGTGGGACAGGGTGAGGCCGGGTGAGGTAGGAGACCAGAGGCGATAAGGACAGGATCTCAAGCTATTTCAGCTTTTTAATGCGGCTCTTTCTTCACTTTGATCACAAGGATGGTCGGGTGCCCGTGCATGCGTACCTACCTACATGGGCACATGTGCCTGGCTACTGCACACGCAGGCTCACAGGCACGCACGTGCCTGCTCTCTGCCTGCACACACGGGCATGTGTCTGGGCACACACATTCACAAACGCAGTATTCGTTTCTTGTTTTCATGGTGAAAATTTGCCGCTTTTCAACGCAGGGAGCTTGTCAGACCACTACACATTGACGAAACTCACCCCAGCCCAAGCCACGTACAGACATGGTCGTAATTCTTTGCATTCAGAAATGGACTACAAAAATGAGAAAGGAGTCAGCAGTAACGCACTGCTGCTCGTGCAGTGCTTTGCTAACCTAACCCCACTGACCACTTGGTACCACAGAATTTTTCAGCTCTCCCCTTAAACTACTCCACCCCAGCTGCCTGCGGTCTACCAGAGCATATGGATGGCTAAAAGGTGCCTCAGGGTGTATCCCTCGAGGCTGCCAAAGGTTCGAGTCAGACACGTCACAGCAGTGCCACAAGCCTGTAATCCACTCCCACGAGATACTGCTGCTGTCAGAAAGAAATCAAACCCCGGCTGCAAAAGAAAGAAGAATAAACATCCACTCGTGGAGCCATGAACACTGATACGGGTGTTCCTGTTCAGGTATTACCGACCCAGTAAATACAAGCTGGATCAGACCAGCATTCCCCAAATTCAGTGTTTTGCCTCAGAGTTTCCCATGTTAAAAGCCTAAGGAAGAATCAAAACATAATCCTGCTCTAAGCAGTTAGGAAATAAAATGCTCATAGGGAAAACGCCTTCCACATCCTAGTCGCTTATCACAGTGTTCACATTACCTATGATAAATATTTAAATATATCCAGAATCCTACACTGTTCTTAACAGTTACCATTTAAAAAAATATTTGTATATACATGCATAATTTTTAATATTTTTATATATATATGCACACATACTTATATGTGTGTCTGTATATATACACACATATATATATGAAAACCCTCAAAAGCATTTATTTGATCAGCCTAAAGACATGCTGCTCTTGGATTCCACTTCTACCTCCTGTTGTGGCAGAGCAAGTCGTATTTACCTTCTCTCTAGCAGTCACATAAGATACGGGATATAAAACTCTTACAGTTTCCTCTACAATGCTACTTATCGACAACAGCTCCGACTCCATCCCATCCTAACAACCCAAATCCAAACCCAACAGCAAGGACTTGGGTCCAAAATGCTACATGCAGCTGCTGCTGCTCCTGCACAGAGCCCCACCGTCACCAAAAACTGGAGGAGCTGGGAGTAATTTATTTACTTTTGACCTTACGTCTTTACAGTGGTTTATTCCTCCCCCTGTCCGCCAGCTGCCTTCTTCAACATGCTTTTTAATCACTTTCTCTGCTGATGCAGCGACAGCCTCAAGTTTACACTAAAGGGCAGTCTTTGGCCCATAGAGAAGGTATTTACTAATTATTTCTTACACACGTTGCAGACGTATGCATGCACACAGAGTCAGTAGTCAGTCGCAGTGCTAGACTGCTTTTACAAGCAGCAACATATCAAGCCTCCTCCTGCTCTTCTGCTGTTTTCCCAAGCTCTGTTTGTTTTCCCAGGTTTGCTCTAGGCCCTAAATATGTTCCAGATTAACAAAATTCACTGGAGACCAAGATGCAAGGGACAAAAATTTCCAGTCAAGTGTACCATGACCCCCAGCAAAGCTGGATTGATTTCTCTCAGCTAAAAACGTCCCCTTGCCCCCTCCTGATGCCAATGGGTGCTGGGGACTCCATGCTGAGCTCAATCTCGGCCACTCGTCACCAGCCACTCTGCGAGTGGTAGCTGTGCCCCATCCACATGCCAGAGGATTATGGCTTCCTCGAAGGTCTCCTGGGTGGCTTTAACTACTTTCCTTGATCAGATATCAAAGCTCCTCTGCCAACAGCGAGTGACAGGAGCAGACCTAGCCAGGGAGAAGGTGTGCTCCTGGGCAAGGTGCTGGGCTGCAGCAGGGTGCTGCCGCCGAGCCCCCCGGAAGGGCTGCCCGCAGGGGGAGCAAGCCCCTGCACCTCGACTCCTTGGAAAGTTTAATTTCTGGAGAGGCCTGTTTTGGGGAGAGGCGCAGGCCAGCTCTTGCAAGATGCTGGGGCTTTGGGGGCAGCTCTGCTGCTCCCCACAAGAGGATGGGAGGTGGGTGAGCCAGAGGAGGAAAGTCACTGCTGCTGCTGGAGAAACCTGCCAGAAGCCCAGAGCCAGCCTCAGGTTTTGGGTTTGCCCCGCCGCAGTGCTTTTAACTCCTTAATGACCTTCCTGAACAACCAACCCAATCCTCCTATTTTGCCCAAAAGGCATTTGGCCGACAGCAGTGAAGTTAAGACGTCAGTAGAAATGCCTCTCTGTTGCCAGCAGAGTTTGGCTGCAGATCTGAGTTGTGACACAGTTAATATGTAATGAGGCTATTAATATTATATTGTGACATACTTAAGATCACCAGGTTTCCACTGAATATGTAATTGTTGAGGAGCCAAGAAATAATCCTTTAACTACAGATTAAATTCAGTCCTATTTGACATCACATCCTTCATTCAAGCCATTAAAAGAACTCAGGCCAGGAAGATATCCTTGTTCCTCAGCGGAAATGCTCACATCCAGCTGAGATATTTTTCTAACATATATGCAAGATAAGAAGTTACAAGGCTCTCCAGGAAATGGTTGATTCCAGCTAGTGCCTACTTTGCACCTAGGTTACATTAGATGCTGTTTCTTTGTCTTAAAAAGGCCATTAAGCTGCAAACGTATCTGTCCCATCTTTGACCTCATTCTTAACTGCAAACAACCCAGCAGACCTTAAAGACAGCTCCTAGATGCCTACATTTGCTTGTCCCTGAAAGTACCAGGGGTGCTGTCACTGCAGGGTGACCTGGCTGTACCTCCTGGGTGCATAGGTGTGCTTACAACCACCGCACACGCCAACAGTCCAGCCTGCCCTTCTTTTCCCTAGATGTGCCAGCTGCCACTGGAAGGGTGCTTAAGCCTGCTGTCTTCACCTCCTGCTCCTCTTCTGGGTCCTGCCCTTTGAGTCGTCAGTGATTGAACACATTCAGAGTTGAAGGGTGAAGCCTCAATGACTCACCGAGGCAGGGGGAAAATGAACACAAGGGACAGGCCATGTGTTTCAGCCCCTGGTGCAGGTTTTTCCTCCCCTCTGTATCCTGCAGGGCTATACTGTGTGCTCCAGAGGTTGGAGGCAGCGGGTGTCTGGCTCCTCTGGAGAAGCTGTTCCAGCGTTTTGCAGGAGTACAGCTGCCAGCAACCTCTGTAACTCAGCCTACCTGTAACCCGGCCCAGTCACTGCAGTTTTTTTCCCTCCCTCCCTCCCTCCCTCCCTCCTCTGCAAGGACTTTCTCCTGTTCTTCTCTGCCACCTATGATGAAGGTCCCCAGAGATCCTTCCTTCACTTCCTCCTGCCGTGGCTGGGCCGGGTTATTAAGGATCTCACTCTGGCAGCAGTGAAATGGGTTGAGACACAGGAAACTTATTGATTCAATGCAAAGAAAGCCAACAAGTCCTGAAACAGAAACGTGGAGGGGGGGTATGTGGTGGAAATCAAGAAGGCAGCTGGGAAAGAAAAGCACATTGTGGAATTATGCAGCATCCCTGTAACAAAATCAGTTATTCAACTACCTGTGGGGGCACATATTTGCATTATTCATAGGGTATTAATTACACAACTCTTAATTTTTTTTTTTTTTTGAGTCTTTGCCATTACAGCTCAACACCTGCAGCAGGTAGCCCAGCAGCTCTTTGTTGCCTCTGCTCCGTCCCCAACACAGCCTATTCAGTTTTCTCTTCCTGCCTAATTATGCCAATTACTTTCTTATCCTCCTCTTTTATTTCCCTTTACTTGCATTGTTTGAGCCAGCTATTACAGCTTTAAAATTCTTGTAACAAAGTTGTTCTCTGCAAAGACCCCACCCAAGATGGCACCATGATATCAAGCTGGTATCAGGTAACAGCACTGCAGCTGTAATCAGCTCTCCACCAGGTGTTTTTCTGACAGCTCCTACCTAAAAAAAAAAAAAAAAAAGATAATTCTGAAATTGGCTGAGGGCTCCTGGGCATAGGGAAGCTCACAGCTGGAGGGGTAGGTCAGATGATCATTTGGTATAGGTGGATCTGAGGAAGTTCAGAACTGAATGAAATACAGCCTAAAGACAGAGAATGAGGCAGGGTGCCAGCAGGGATTATCGGCATGTGCTTTGCATTGGGCTATTCTGCTAAGGCCAGAGTCAGGGGTTAAGAACCACAGGATCAAAAGAAATAACCTGAGCAATGTTGCCTAGAAGGTGAATGCAGGCCAATGGTAGTAGTAGGGACAAATAACTCTCAGCCTTTCCAGTAACACCCAACCATTTCCATTTGTCCTAGACAAAGATAATCCATCCAGCGTTCCTGGCACCAGCCTCACATTCAGTGATCAGCCAAGCTTGCCACTCACTTCTCTTCACAGTGAGGATAACTTCTGCTTTTCTGAGACCCAACACCTGTCCTACCCCTGCCTAGGTCACAACCCCTTTCACTTTCACACTGTAGTTTCCTGTACACTAGGTGCAAACCATAATACCTGTTCAATGAGTTGAATCTGGCCTAGAATAATCAACACTGAATTCACACCAGGGGGCACTGGCTCTCATTTTAGCCTTACAGAAAAATCTCATCCCGCTTCTGAGCAAATCAAAGCCAGTTTGCCTCCAACCCTTGTCTTAGCCAGATAGGCTTTGCAGGTGCTTATATTATATCAAACTCTTCAGCTTCTGCTGTTAACAATCCAGTCCAGCGATGCTGAGCTGAACCTAAATGAATCACGACCCTTTTGTCCCAGGTGATGCTAACTCTTACCTGCCTTTTACAGGACTACAAGAACCAAACAGAAATTACAGTTCTTTGTGAGCTGGCATGAGGCCTCACCATAGGCTTGATATCCTTGCTTACAGACCCTGAGTTGGTACAAAATGAATGAGAACTCTTTTACAGCACGTGGTTGCCATCCTACTTTTAAACATGTAGCAGGACCCAGCAGAACAGCACACAAAGCCCAAGAGTTCTTCAGCCCATACTAAGCCAAACCCTGACGATCATGTCTTCTACTTTGTTTTTTCAAAACACACCTGAACAAATCAAAGATCAATGTTCTCCCTCAGGATGCTGCCCTCACTTTTGCTTGTTTAGCCTTGCAGGCACACGCACATATTGACCCATGCAGCTCTTTAGACCCTTCCCTTTCTGTCTGGTCCCTCAGACACAGGAGCCACAAACCCCCACCCACATGGCACCAGCAGTAATCAAAGCCCAAAGGCAGTGGAAACGCCCCAGAAAGCTTAGGGCAGGGCCAGGGCTTCATTCAACAAGAGCTGAGGAGTTTCCTGTTTTACCATGAGGTAAATCCAAGGGCCTGGGATGAGAGTCTGTGCAGTGTCCTCAAGGGCTTAATTGTTTTTCATAAGGATAAGCCTCATCCCGGAGGTCCTGTGCTAAGATGAGGGCCGGGACTAGAAACAGCAGGGTTTGAGGAGGAGGGCTCACATTAAAAGGAGCAAATGACTTTTGGACTATTTTGGGATGAGGCAGGGACTCCTACATATGTGTCTATGGGCACACACTTAATGCTTGGGTTGGAAGAGCCTGTTTTCCTGCTGTAATTGGCCCAGTGGGAAGGCAGAATGGGAGCTGGTGTCACGCTGTCGGGGTTATTTAGCCCTTCTCACCATCTCAGTGAGCACTATCTGGCCAAACTCACCATCAGCTCCACCCATGGGGCCTTCCCAGCTCCAGCAGCAGATCTCCTTTTTCAGACCACACTGACTCTACCCTGCCCAATGCTAACATAACTCAGCAGCTCCAGCATCTAGTGTCTCCTAACCATCCTTTGGCAAACAGCAGCCCTCTATTACATATCAAAGGAGGAGGATTGGGCAGGATTAGGGATCAAAACAATGCATGGAAGATCTCGGTCTGCTTCTGAATCATTAAATGCTTGGAGGCTAGGATTAGAGATGGTGCCACTGAAAGCCAATAGCTCCTGCTTTTTTTCTGGGGCAGGGAGAGTTTGCTGGCATGCTACTCCATGGCATGGTAGTTTTTAAATATAGGGTTGGCACTTTGGCCCAAACTCTATGCCAAATGATAAATCCTGCAGATTTGCATAAATACTGGTGTCAGTCTGGATGGCTTCTACGTAACTGTGGGGCATCTGTGGATCTCCTGGATATACGATAGCAGAAGCAAATAACTTAATAGGTCTGTTGTGAGTAAAGCCTGCTTCAAAGGCTGGAGCCGAAGTCCTGATTAAGAAAACCAAGGGACGAAGACCTAAGTTGATTTACACATTTTGCAACACCTCCTGAGGTAGACTGAGGGCTGCTGGTAGCAGCGGCAAGCGTCTCCTGGTTTGTCTCGGGGCACAAATTGTTCTCCAGGCAAACACGGACAAGCCTAGAACTGGGCTTAATATTAGGGAAAGAGACAACAGGGGCTGAACACCTCTTTATTGTTGTTTTCTCTTAAGCTTAGAGCATTACAGCAGATGCTGCCCTGGCAGGAGCTTACTGATATATTCAGCCCTCAGTGCCTGGGTGGTGCCTTGGGTTGATCAAGGTGCTGTGGTCAGCACTCAGGCAGTGGTGCAGAATGAACGACCTTTTTGCTCAGGCCTGGGAGGTCCATGGGGGTTAGTTCAGGTCAACACCAGCAGAGCCACCTGCCTTCACCAGGCTATCCAGCAGCACCTTTGCTCCTCAGCCCTAGCACGTGGAGCCACCGAGCCATAGCCCCCCCCACTCCCATGGCATCACCCAGCCAGGCTTTTTGCCCCTTGCTTCTGCTCCCTTTTTACCCCATGCTATTCTGCAGCCCAGATGTGTCCTGACACCCAGTAGACAAGATATATCATATGCAAGGAACACAGACAAATCATCAGGGAAATTGCTTGGGAGCTATAACATCCAGAGTACACATACTGTTATTCCCCCCCACTCCCCCAATAGCAGATGTTGGCCTAGATGATCTCTATGAATGTTTCAGTTTCCAATTAATTCATTTTATAAGTGTACATTTTGTTTAAGTTAAAAATAAGACAAAGCTTCAATTAGTAGGGTTATTGTTGTCTGTTAGATTTGGAGAACCTCTGTTCTGAACCTCTGTTCTGAACTCTCTGAATAATTGCCTTTCTGCTTCAGGTTAGCAGTATTGGAAAAGCTATTGAAGGACATGCCTAACGTGAAGCAATATGAACTACGGGTTATAAATTAACATTTTATTGCAGTAATCTTTCACATGAGAAGTATCTCTGCCTTGTTTACGTACCCTTGGCCACCTTCATGTGCAAATGTAATGCTCATGAATTTTACTAGATATTGGAAATGCTCACTGGAGTGAGAACAGACTCTTTTCGCTAGCCACAAACATAATACAACGACACTAACATTTTTTTCCACCCTACTCATTTTTTGATCCTGGCTTCTTATTTAATAATAAACCAGGCTGTGAACACACTGACTCATCCCTTGTTTTCCCAAAATAGTGAGAAGTTTTATTTATTTTTTTAATCAGTAACTACCTGAGAGAAAGGAATGCCTCATAAGATAAACGCATTTAATTAGTTTGTTTGCTGTTAAGAAAAATATGTAGGTGGATGTGGGCAAAATGCCAAGCCAAAGTGGTCTGGCTTTACTGACAGTTCAGCAAAAGAAAAAGATTAGACGTCATGGAAAAAATTACTCCCTGAACAGGAAAAGCTGGACACGGCACATATTTCTCTTCATGATCTAGCTTTGTAACAGTAAAAGGAACCACTAGCATTGGCTAACAGAATGTACTTAGGGTGTCAAAGGGCTAGAAAACAACAAAAGCGTAGCTGAATCAGAGGACTTTCCCAGTTACATGAGATTTCAAATATCTTATGTTTCATCATTATTATTATTAATATTATTATAGTAAAAGCGAGTACTCCCTCACGTCCCCGTACTCCACAAAGGCCAACACATCAGCACTGTCCAGGGGCACTGTGAACGTTTGGCTACACTATACACTTCAGAGCAGACTCAGACATCAGGCTACTTTGATTTATAATTCAGAGCGCACTACAAAGCAGAATACTTTTTGTAACGAGGTTAGCAAACAAACAGCGCTATATCAATCATCCTAATCTTGCTTTTAATGCTTTTCACATTCCTGCGGATGTGAAACACTCGAGATACAACGTGCTGGAATCCCAAAACACAAACAAACCCAGAGAGCCCATAGAGGAGCACAAGCCTGTTTAGACTTTGGCTATTCTTGTTGAAGGCCAAATTTGCATCGCGACTGGACATCCTTTGTACTCTGTTCACAACCGGATCCTTCTGGTCTGCTGCTGCCAAGGAGCTATTCCCCACGCTTGAGTTTGTGCCTCATCCCGAAGCAGGAATGTGCCTGTCCGTACCAAGCTCCTCTCCAGGGACTGCAGGGCATTTCAGACAAAGCTTTCCAGCTGGCTGCTACATGAGGAAAGTCTACCAGCATGTTTTGAATACAGTATCTTATTGCCAGTCATCCTTTACCCTCTAGACTTTTGTCCCAGATAACAACCAGCCAGCTCCATACTTTCCCAAAATCCACGATTCTTATCATAGTGACCTGGCTTATTTTACGATCACTCAATTAACTCCCACTTTTGGATTGTTAAATCAGTTTCTATTAACCAGGACAGATACTGAAATAGCCAGTCCATTATTAGTTGGAGGAACCTGGCCACCCAACTGCTTCTCCAACAGACCTTTGGGAGAGCAAGATGTCTGTTTACCGCAAAGTCCGACCCCTCAGATGGGCATATTAGCTGCCTTTTAAAAAGAAGAAGAAAAACAAACCCAAACCAACCAACCACTAACACATCACATCCATCACTTCCCATACTGTAGGGGTCTGTTACAGACCCTCCTATTACCTTGGTTTCCCCTTTTATAATCGGAGGATTTGTGTGCATGACCGCATGAGTGCTTGTAAGGAACTTAGTGAGACAGTTTCTTCACATCCACCCACCACCCAGTCCAGGTGCATGTAAAGGACACGTTGGTACACAAATCTCCAGAACAAATCAAACCCAATGGGAGGCATCTAGTTTTGAAGACCAGGTCCGACATTTCCAGCAGCTGTTAGTGATGGCACAGGGACCTGCTGGACAGGACAGGATGGAGATATGAACAGAGAACAGGAATTTACATCAGGTCAAAGACCGTGAACCATGAGCAAATCAAAAGTTAAAAAAAATTAGCAGGTGGATGGTCTGCTCCCCAACCACCAGAGAGAAACCTGGCTCTCACCCTTTCTTCTCCCACAGGATCTTCCCTTGCATACGCTTCTCCCATTACAACTTCCACTTCCCCCACGCCCCATCAAGACTTCCAACTTGTGCCCTTACGCAACTCCGATTTCCTTGGGAGACGGGACGGGAACCCTACCTAAATAGACAGCAACTGGCTCAGCACTTCTCACTGCTGAGCCAGTAACACCAAAGGTAATGCCCACACCACAGGCTAAAGGGTGCGACTGCTGCCTGGGAAGCCACAGCTCGGGCACTGTCGGCAGCTTGTGTCCCTCAGCACGGCTCCAGCAATCTTCCATGCTCCCAGGCAGGGTTTGCAACTTGTTATTTTACCCCATATTGCCATTGCATCAGGACTGGTGTCAGACACTTTAAACCTCAGCTGGTTACTTTTCCTTTCTAGGATGCCAAGAGAGGGGAAAAAAGAACAAGATTAGCTCTGTATTTTCTCCTCCAGGAGAAATTAGAAATTAAATCCTGGTTTAATAAATCTGCGTTTTACCCAGTCTGGCCCCCCCAGAGTGAGGCTAAAGGCAGCGAGTTCTTCATACTACATCCACATAGCTTTGCTGGCTGCTGTCCTGCCAGGGAACACAGGCTCCTCTAACTTAATGTATTCCTTCATATTTTGTATCATCTTCTCTGGGTCACATTCCCTCTGGCAGGATGACACAACTATCATTTTGCAACACATTGCCTGTACACGCACCAGTGTGGATCTCCCTCCTCTCCTGCCGTTACCCTCCCCAAACTGATGAGCTTCTCCCTCTACTGCAACTACAGCTGCTGTTTTTCACCAGGGAACATATCTGTGCATACACAGCTCCCATCGCACGGGGCTAGAGCTGAACTGTTTCCTTGCTAGGTTGATTTTGAAAGCTGACTCTCTAGCACAGAGCTGAGAAACCTCCACCCCAATGACAACTTCCCCAGCATAGCCTGGTGCCCTGTGAAGTCCCACCTCTGTTCCCCATCCCTTCTACTGATCTTTTTCCAGTTTCCATTTCTACCCCTTTGTCCCAAAGGGTGCTCTGGGACTCCCGCTTCCCAACTCCACAAAGGTCAACGCCTGGCTTTGGGCAGCTCAGTGCTGTGCGGCAGCTATGGCATGCCCCGACAACTCCAGGCTTAGCAAGCTGAAGCTGAAGAAACCTGGTGCTGTGGGGTGGGAGGTGCTGGGCAAGAAGGGGCACGCAGCCCACTGGCTTGTAGCCATGTTCATATCACAGGTCTGTGGGCACTGTACATGGTCCGGGCAATAAGGAAATACAGACCAGTGTGTGCCACTGCAAGAGCCACTGATATGGTACCTGAGAGCCCTCTGTGGCTCCAGGTAAGGAAAAGGTTTCTCACCCCATTCTAGTCAAACAAAAGACTTTCCCCTCCACTTTAGTTTCTGCACTTTCCATGCTCGGCCCAGCTTAATCTTCACTGCACCCACATACAGTGTTTAGCCATGTTATTAAGCCTTTGTAGACTGCAGCAGACACACACACCACATTATGTGAAAAATATAGGAATTAATGTAATTGCTTTTAAACATGGTGCAGTCTCTAGCATCAATTAAATACTTGAAGTAAAAGGTGTGCATGGTAGATAATGGTAGGAGTACAAAAATGGCACTGGGCAAACAGCTCTTAAAGAACACAAATTTCTGGTTAAGAAAAAAAAAGAAATCAAGAAGGGAAGCCTGAAAGAGTTTCCATTACATGAAGCATCTCCAAAATAACTCATGATACTTTTGTTGTGAAAATTAATATAGATTTGAGGAATTTAAAAAAAATCTCAATATTCCTTATTTTTATTCATTTGAATAGCATGTTTTGATATGCCAAATCATATTTTATCACAAAAAACCTCGAGTAAACAAATTGGCTGATCAGATGTTGGAAGTGAGCAGAGTGAAAGGAAAGAGTCAAAAAGTGGGAGGAAGCATTAAAGAGAAAATGTTTGTCTTTGCCGATACACAAAGTAGGATATATTAAAAGTGCCAATTAAAAATGAAACAGGAACGAGGATTTCATTTTCATGAAATGGATATTGACATGATTATAAATTCTGAGCAAACTAAAAGTTTTGCCCATAAAATAATCACCCCAAACCCATTGCAAAAAAACTTAAACCACAGCTCCTCACATCTTCCTCAATACTTTTGCTCTTCCTCCCCAGTGATGACGTGAAGGAGAATGGTGAATTTCCTGGCCCCAAGAGAGGTAGGCAGTGTTTTAAAGATATAAGGAAGCACAATAGGAGGTGCAGTGCTGATGGAAAGAGAAATAAGAGAGGTGAGAAGACCAGAAAATACATCCCATAAGAGAGAAAACCTGACATAGTAAGAATAGAAGAGTACTAGGGAATGGGAAGCTGACTTAACAGCCTGTGAGCAATGATGAACATTTCCAGTGCTTGACGCTTACAGTAGCGAGGTCATGCTCAGCTTTCACTCCAGTGTCTCCCAAGCTGAAAAATGAGTTAGCTAATAACCTGCACATTTCCTGTACAGTTCATTTAGGAACAGCATCATTTACTTATCATCAGAAGTTCTATTGAGACACCAAGTAATAAGCTTGTCACGTAAATAGGTCAAAGGCACTATTTGAAACACAAGTATTGAACCCAAGATATCCCCTCCATAAAATTTTACAGTTAAATATTGACATATGGGAAAGAATCTAGATCTGGGACATTTTTCATTCCTCAAGCTGCATCCAATTGTTTTCATCCCTTATATCAGTTTCTCACTGTCATTCAGATATACTTTTTTTTTTCCAGCTCATCTTTTGCCCTAGCTTGACTTCTCTCGTCTGTTCACTTGTTGATTGAACACAACCTTCCATATTATCCTCTGTTCCCTAAAGATGTTCAGTAGAGGGCTGTGCTGCATCCACTGACTGGCAGATGATTAAAAAACCTTCTTCCCATCAACTGCAGCCAGGCGAAGAGCATGCTGTGAGCCCACTGACAGAGCGGAATGACTAGGCTCCTCTACATGTACACGGCTTGGGTTTAGAGGAAGGAAAAGGAAGGAAGGAAGGAAAGAAAGAAAGAAAGCAAGCAGCTGTCATGAGGACAGAGCACAGCGGCACTTGGAGAAGGTGGTTTGTTTCAAAGTTTTGCAGAACGGGGCCAGCTTGGGTGTCAAGCTCTCTGAAGCAAGGGTCAGCTTTGAGGGACCTCATTTCACAGAGCCAATTATGGGGAAGGGAAGAGGATTAGGGGGGAAGAGGAGTCCTGAGCCACGACTGAATCGCATCAGAACTCCACAATACCAACGGCAGCTCAAAAAAACCTTAATATAGACAGCAAGAGCTCCAAGTCCCCCCTCGCTCCGAGGCTGGGTGGGAGCTGTACCAGTGGGCAGCCCTGATGTCTCTGCGTGCACACGTGCATGCACACATGCACGCATGCAAACACACTGGTTCCTCATCAAATGTGCGTGAGCAGTTCTCACCAAGGGCAGCTTATCAGCAAGACAGCTATGAGAAAACGATAAAGGCCAATATAATTACACCTGCTTGTCTCATCGCTGGGTAAATATTGTGGGACTCATGCTGAGGAGTGCTGAGTCCCTTAAAATTCATCCGAAGCCACCCTGCACCTCTCAGGGTCTGAAACACTAGACACTCCTATGCTAACTAAAACTGATCAAAATATCCAAGGGAAGAGCTTTCTATTAAAAGAAGAAAAAAACCCCACATTTTAACAGAAGCAAGATGTTTTGCAGAAATTGTTTAAGTGTTTTCAAGAAAGGAAGAGACCAAACAATTTTTCAGATTAACAAAATGGAATGAGAAAATTTTTTTGATAGGGTACTTTTGTTTAATTTTCTGTGTTCTGTTAAAATATGTTTACCTGTATAACAGTAAAGTATAAGACATCCATACTATCAAAATGAAAGGTTTCTGGAGAATTTGCATTAGGAATAACTGAGTTTTGTTTTGCAAGAAATGTGGGCTTTTTGTTCCCACACAGGATTTAAATGTCAACACTGGACATCAGAACAGAAGTACTAATTTGTCAGCAGCTTCACC
The DNA here is from genome assembly GCA_013401315.1 of Balaeniceps rex. Taxonomy (NCBI): domain Eukaryota; kingdom Metazoa; phylum Chordata; class Aves; order Pelecaniformes; family Balaenicipitidae; genus Balaeniceps; species Balaeniceps rex. Next base: position 78,093 of record VYZW01019043.1, on the reverse strand, counting down.
ACTAAAAACATGCTTCCCCTGATTAAGTTTCATGGTAACTGCTGTAATAAAGGCAGGAACCAGATAAAGATATTTTTCCTCAAGGAGAAGGGCAAATCTCTGTAACTCATACTTGCTTGGAAAAGAGTTAAAGTTAATACATCTTTCCACAGTGGCTTATTCCTCAGACTGGACAGAACCCATCAAAAAAGCACACAGAAAAGTCATGTAGCACATACCAAAACCAATTAATTTCTCACTTTCCCACAGAGAAAACCAGCCATTGGGCGTTTTCATCTCCACATCTCCAAGTCATTACGTCCCAACCACTCACAGGATAAACTTCAGCTAATTAGATCACAGTCTCCCAGGTTTTAATCCTTGAATATCACTTAAAGTTTACACCGTAACACCAAAAGCTCCTTAACACTGACAGCTTAATTTGCTGTCATTGATCACTCCACTGCCACTTTAATCACATAGGCTGCAGTGTCAGAGACCCACTGAATTAGCTACCTGTGGTGTAATCTTGGGTGCGTAATTCTGAGTTTTATATTAATAAAGGCTGATATCACCGTGATGCACTCCTGAGGCAGATAGGAGATGCTGAAATGAGTGGAGTAATGAGGAACCCCACCCTTTCCATATATACTTGTTAATAACTGGTTTCCCTTAATAAGGCCCTTCTAAAGGACGGGGCTTTTCCTTCCCAGAAGCCATACATAATACCCACATAAGCATAAATAGAGACATTTCCTTCCAAAGCGTTGCTGTTACGCAATGTCAAAAGGTACATCTCCATCAAGCCAGGGGCATGTAAAGAGAAAACCAATATTAAGCACAAGACAACAAAGCGGGAGCTGTCCTGTCTGTGAATAAGCCCTGGTGGACAAGACGCTACATTCCCACGCACCCCATGCTCTTTTCCAAAGGGTATCTCTTCTCAGAAGAGGAGCCAGAAAATGGCTTATGCCCATCCTGCACCCCCTTGGGTTCACAGCATCTTAGTGCAATCCACCATTGTTTCAGGAATCGGGCTGGACAACACAGAGCAGCAGCTGGGCTGTAGGTCCTCCTGCCCTCGGTGCTGCCCCCCTGCACAGACACCAACCTCCAGCAGAGAGGCAGAGCACAGGAAGGGACAAAGAGCCACAGCTACATCTCCCAGAGCTCATCTCTCACCATCCTTGGTCAGACGTCTATTACACACAAGCCACAGAAGAATCAAGGCCAAAATTTGCACACTTTATGCTTTTATCATTAATTTCCTGCTAAGTGGCCTAGAAGTCCATCTTGCAGCCTCCTTTTGCTGTAAATCAAATCCTTTTTGTTTTTCCTTCACTATTGCCACAGAGCATGACATCTTCTCTCAAGCCCTCCTAAAACTTCCTCTCCTTCTTGCTGTGCTAGCTTGCATTTAAGCTAATTGAAGAGAGATCATCAGCCAAGTGAAGTAAGGTCTGAGCACAGCTCTGTGTCATATTTCTCCATCTGTCTATAAGATAAAGCTGGGTGGAGCCCAGGGAGGAAAGGAGAGCAGAGGGGAGCTGGTGTGGGGCAGGCGTGAAAGACCCAGGAGGGAAACACAGTACAGGAGGGGGTGAGATGCACACAGCTCCTTGCCCAGTGTGGTGAATGGGGAGCAATGGGAGGATGATGAGAGCCTCTGGTGTTTAAGTTAGGCATGCAATCCATCCCTGCAGGGAGATGGCAGAGTGGGGGGAGAGGGATGCAGGGAACTGAAAATCCCTGAAATACAGGGATGGGAACACAGCATGACACAGTTCATGCCTAGCAGTGTTCATAGCACTGACATTAAGGACTACCCAGGCTACTAAAAGGACTGCAGCCATGTCAGAGTCCTACCCCTCAAAAAAATAGCGCCCACCTTCTCCTCCCATCTGCATATCAAAAACTTTGTTCCAGATGCTGAAAGCTGACCCACAATAAGGGAGCCAAACCAACCCTGTGGACCTCCAGAGAGACCAGCAAGGCTCAGGACAGGCCCTGGAGGTGGTCTTTGAGGAGTAACATGGTCTGGGGAGAGGCCTGTGAAGGATCTGATACATCCCTGCAGATCAGAGGCAGATGAGAGGCCTCAAGCTGGAAAGGGCTGGCCTGGGTACTAAAGAAGCATCTCTCCACACAAAGAAAAGCATCCAAAAATATCACAGCTCTACCATTACAATCTCGAGAGAGCACAGGAGGAGCCCCAGGTGCATACAAGCCCCAAACCTGTACAAAGGGAGCAAGACATGCACTTGCCTCCAGGAAACTGCAATGCGAGGCCGGGGACTGAGGCAGCGCATGGCTACAGGAGGGCTGGAGGCAAGTGTCCTGGTGGTAGGTGGGCCTGTGCCCAGGCACCGGCCCTCCTCCCTCACCGTCTGGCAGGGAGAAGAAGCCCGGCAGGGCTTTTGGGGAAGAATGGGTGAGAAGAAGAAGAGCATGGCCCCAGTTGCCTCCAGTTAGCGCCCACTAGTATGGAAAGGCAGGGGAAGATGTAATGAAGCTATAATGAGGACAAATCGACCATGATCATTCTGATAAGCAGCAACCTCCACGCAGCGTTGCCTAATCGCCGTGACAATTTCAGTAACACGATGCAGGGATGGAGGGGCTTGCAGGAGGACAACGTGCAGAAGCCCACGAGGTTTTGTCTCCTCTCAGAGAGGACGGGTGATGTCCAGGTGCCGTGCCAAGCCTTGCCTTGACTCAGCAAAGCCATGAGTGAGACACGCACCCAGCTGAGATCAGAAAGTACCTTGTGCTCATCACATGGAAGGCACTATGGCAACTGGAGAGGAACACAGGAGGGCCAGATCCTGAGGTGATTACTCTGACCTTACTCAGTGGGAATTTTGCCTGAACAACAACTGAGTAATGACTTTGCGTGTTGGCACACACATGACACACCATTGCGTTTTATATGGGAGTTGTCTAGATTTCTAATTAGTTTGCACATGTCCTGGTTGTATTTTGACAAAACAGCACTAGAGAAGCCTATTTTCTTCTACCCACTCCTGTATTTAATAGCATCTATGATGCACCTTAGAAAACACCTGGGGGGTGCCTAGCTCCATGCTGCAACCCTGAGCGCAGCTACAAGGTACACAAGTGCAAACTCACTGAGCACTTTGGGCACACTCCAGGGATGGTGGCAGGGAAAGCCCGACTCTGCTTTGGACTACAGTATGGACAGGAGCTTTTCCACCAGGCACAGACACTGTTGTGCATGGCTGGACTTTATCCACCACCTCGTGTCCCGTAAGGGGCTGCAACTATGCCAACTGAGTGCAAAGATGTCACCCTGTGCTGTCTTTGCTGAAGGCTGTGGGGACAGCTGGGGTTTGCGGGGCAAGGAAAGCACTTGAATGCCATCTGCTCACCCCAATTTCGGCTCTCCCCACAAGCAGACTTTTACCACCTAGAGCACAGGTCACTAAGCACCTCTCTGTTCAGCTCTCAGGACAATCCTCACCAGCACTGCCCACAGATTGACAAACACCTCATCCTGTTTGTGGTTTAATGCTTCTCCACCACCACCACATTTGGGAAGAAATCCCAAAGCAGCAGCGTCTCCAATCTGGCTCTGCTCCAAGACTCAGAGGCTGCCTGACCTCCTCCCCACTGCAAGCAGCCGCACACCTTGACCCGTGATGACTGTTCTCCCCATCACAATTTCCTGGTCAAAGTTCTCAGACTCCTCCGAGCACACACTTAAGTTATTATATAACACCCTCTAAGTGATGTAAAGTGTTTCAGCATCACTGAAACATCATTTCTGAAGATGAGAAATAAAACCCCATCACCCCCACAGATGTCTGTCACCAAACGTTATTGCAGAATTCATTCTGGTTGAGGCTGAAAGAACAAGAGTACGTTGCAAGCTTTACAAGATGGCTCTTATTTATTTGAATAGACAGAAGAAGAGATTCCCCTTACAGACACCTGTGATTTTATTTCTAAACCCAAAGGAAGATGCCGGTGTGTAATTATGCAGCAATGTGCTTTCAGTCAGGGATTTAGTAGTAAGATACAGAAAAGAAAAACACCACGTGTGTCAAACTGAATATTGTCCTTAGGAACAGTGATAAAAACAGATCAAACCAGAGACCAGAGTGCAATGTGTACTCCAAACACCCCAAAAAGTCACATTGCTCTGTACAATGGGAGGGTTTGCATCCCTCCCACAGCCTCACTGAAGCTGATGGGAGCATGAAGACCGGCTGAGCCCAATGTGCTCTTCGGTCTGAAACCTCCACCTGTGTGACAAGCGTGTTGTTATAGGAGATATACTGCAACCACTTGGCACCTTTAAAATCTATTTCGATCTTCAGATAAGATCAGTTTATTAAAACAAGCTCAGAAATTGCAAAGGTCTCATTACCGGCTTAAAGGAGAGCAGTTCCAGAAAAGCTTTTAAGGGCATGGGTCAAGCATGCAAGGCCAAGTTTAATAGCAGCAATTTAGGATGCTGATACCTGTTAGGCTGCTTGTAACCCAGGCCTTTGCACTGCATGGCCCGCCACCAGCAAGGCTGTAAAACAGACCACGTGCTGGCACCTCGACCTCACCAGGGCTGAGCTCACAGACTAGCTCAGACCCTGTTACGGGCAATCACTTGGCACCAAAACAGCCAAAGCACACGTGCACGATCTCTCTGCCACCAAATGCAGACTTCTGGTGCCAAAAGCCAGTTTGCCCTTAAACCACCATGGGCATTTCTGCTCCGAATGCATTTTTGAACCTCATTTTACCCACAAGTGGACTGCTGTGTAACACCTGAGGCGTTCCTTTCCAAAATGTGGAGGAACTCAGACTTCAAAACTGACCAAATGAGTTGAACTTAAGACTCCTGCTAATTCTGAACAGTGGCCAAATTTCCAATCGAGCTCGAGCGTGGGGTGACTAACACCTCTTCAGTCTCACCAGACATAGTTTTGGGCATCACCATTGGTCTCACAGAACTTGCTCTGTAATCTGGCATTTTACTGAATAAGTGTGTGGATGTATATAACTTTCCGTAACTGGCAAGGAAATTCACACTGAATCTGTTTCTGAAGTTACCACACAGGGGAACTCAGCCACATTGCAACAGGATATATAAATGCCTGCATACAGAAACTCTTAGGAAAAAAAACCCATTACTCACTTGGATTTTGTCATTGTTTGACTGCTTTACAGACTACATACAGGAGGCAACAAGTGTACGTGCTTAGTTCCACAAAAAAGTCTCTGCCATTTTCATACGTAATAAAAGATATGAACACATAAGATTGTGTTTCCCGACCAAAATGTTTTTGGATTAAAAATTACTCTGACCTCAGACTTTAAATTTTTTTATTTTGCACAGTTTCAGGCTTTTCTGGGCAGCTTAACATGACCTCTCTAAGATCAGTCACACAGTACAGAAATTCAGGTATAGCATGCCCTTATTGTTTTCTGCTGAGCTGAACAGTTAGATTTGTGTGATATATTTTCTACCCATCCAAGCCATACAGTATTTCCTCAATGGAGATGTTTTTCAACATAGAAGCTTGATCCTAAAAGAAGAAAGGACATGACATGCCCTAACTTCATTTCAACCGGACACCTGACAATTCAGTAGCAGCAACTGACAGGCTCTAATCTGAAGCATTTCTGGACCAATTTTTTTAAAAACAGCTTTATATTCAGCATAAAACCATATAAACCCCTCAATAGACAGGAATTCCAAGTTTCATTCACCTGTAAATACCTACTTATGTGTTCATATCTGTAGAGATACAGAATCTCTACCTTCCCTAAGCATTGACCACCGTGCTTTTTTCAAGACATTCCTGTGCTGACAATAAGCTTGTGCTTATATGAAAGGCTCTCTTTTTTTCTTGCTTTTATACAATCTAGTACCACTGCTAATCAAACACTATGATAAAAAAAAAAAGTCTCCCCTCCCCTGAAAAATCCCAAGTATTTTAAGTGTGGATGAGTACTTTGTCTGGGAAGCAGGAAGACAATGTGTCAACAGACAAGTTACCATCCAAAAGCATTAATGTTTAGGGCAGAAAAAACAGATGTGGCAATAATAGTCTTTTGAGGGCAATTCATTCTTGAAATTAAGCTGAGACAGCTGTCAACTGACAGCTAAGCTGTCAGCCGATAGATCTGCTTAGTACAAGTAGTCTCCTCTCCTGAAGAAATTTCAGCATGAAGAAGAAAAAAAATGTAGTAGAATGTAATGAAATGATCTCCTAAAACCACACCCCACAAAAGCATTTCCTTCCTTTGCTAGTTGAAAAGTGCCCTACTACAGATTTCTTGGGCTTACTTTTTATATATATGCATTTTTTTTTCTCCTCACTGTGGGTTAGCACTGAAGTAAATAACTTCTCCAGAGAGAGGTTTAGGAAACAATGGGGAGAAGGAGTGGCTTGTTTGGAAACATAATGACACAGCCGGACACACTCAATGTCAACAGAGATTTCAATGCACTTGCACAAGAAGATATTATGGGAGAGGTCTGCGCTGTAACTCAGTGAATTACTTCTCCTTGTATCAATGATGTATCATCATTACAATGCAAATTGGTCTATATCAGGTTCTACCTTATGGCATCAGGACAGACATTCATTATGAAGCCATCATCAATCCCTTGTCATGAGAAACAAGAGGTCATTTCTTTCAGCACCCCGTTAGTGACTTGTCTACAAATACCTGAACTCTCAGCTCCAGCACACAGCTGGCATAATAGCCTTAGAGAGGATTACTTCATTTAAGAAGAAAAAGTAAGCTGTGTCTATTAATTAGATTTCTGTGTTGAAAGATACCATTTTAAAATCTATGTATTTCATGCAACTTACTGAAGGTTCTTCCTGACAGACTTTTATNAAAAAGTGGTTTTGAAATAATTGTCCTGTTCCCCCACCAAGAAACCTGGTATTTGGAAAATTATTTCTTTAATTAAGGTATTTCAAACCATACTCTGAAACCAAAGTAAGAAAGCTTCAAGAATAAAACAGACTATTTCAGATTCTTTCAAGTTAAAAATTCTAATTGTCAGCATTTGTGAAGATAATTTCTATTGTCCCATTAACTCAAGAAATTAGTTAATAAATAAGTTTGTAATTGACCTTCACTTCCTTACTTTTCCTCTCTGCTCTCCACACTGCTGCCCTCTCAAGTCTCTCTTTCTTTCCTCCTCCCCACAAACAGGCTTGTCATAGACTTTTTCTGAGCACAGACTGGAGGGCTGTCACCTGCTCCACCAGGCCAAAGACTATCATCTCCTCCCAGATCTTGCTGTGCAGCCCAGGGTCATGCCCCAGCTTTTGCTTCAGCTCCATCTCCACCACCACCACCAGGGTGACTGCTGCCTCTGCTCTGCCCATGCTCTGCCCCTTGTGCTCCCTGCCCTGCTCCAAGGTAGGAGTTCATGTCAAGGCTCAGTATCTTGTTGCTACCAAAAGTGGAAGCTCCTGCTCTCCTTCCTTCCTTCTCCTCCCTCTACCCACCCCACGGCAGGTAGCTGGGCAGAGGACACCCTGACTATTGGGGTGTGCAGGGGGAGGGCAAGGGAGGGCAACCAGGGTTTGGCCTGCAGGCAGTCACGTCTTTTGCTTGCTTAATACACACCGGGTCTACTCTCTGCTCTTTGTATGAGAAGCCCAACAGTCACATAGAACTTCTAGTGTTATTTAAGCATCATGTTCATCTTTGTGGAACCTGATCTTGCTGCTGGCTCTGGTGGGAGTTGACTCAAGTGCACCATTTGCTTAAGTTAGTTTAATGCTACATTAGAAATATCCTTAAAACAAACATAATTCAGCTTCTTGCTCATGCTCCCCACTTTGCATAACTAAACCTGTGACTGGACTTTTTTTGCTCTAGAATCCACCCCGTATGAAAGCAATCCCAAACTTCATGGAAACATAGAGCCTTCCCATGGATATTAAGACTTGCCTGGACATCTAAATATCAGTTTCTGTGCTACTCTTGACCGTAGATCCAGCCCTGCTCTTCGCAACAGCAGAAGAGAAGCTCCACAAAACTTGGGACATTCCTCTGCAGAAAGGCAGTGGAGCACATGGTTCATAAGCCTAGTTTGCTCTGGGTAGAAATCCAGATGCTAAATGTGCGTTAGAGGGTTGCTTTGTTTTTCATTGTTTTTTAATGGACAAGACTCTAGCCCTCATTTGTTACAGGGGAGGCCTGCCAAAAAATAACCAAGCAGAGACAGTCACACACGCCCAAGCTTGCAGAGGTCTCCAAACAATGACTCAGCAGCTAGACCTCTCTTGGCCATCTCACAGCAACCTCAGCACAGCAGAGTAATAGTGATGACAATTCAATGTCAACATTAGTTCTTCAACAGTTGACCTTTTCTGTAGGTTAAGCAAAGACTGTGGTAGGTGTGTAGATCATGAAGAGGTATGAAACTCTGCAGGGAGGGAAATGCAACAAGCAGGGGAAGAAAAGACACAGAAATGGAAATAAGAGGGCCAGGGCATGGAGGGAGGGAGGGAGGGAGAGAAGGAGAAAGCAGAGTCAGACAAGTCAGAAATAGTAGCAACCTAAAGGGCTAGCTTGTGAAGAAACCATTAAAAAAAACCCACTAATTAAAGACCAGAGAAAAATTATATCCTTGCTCCCTTTATGCAAGCTTCTTCTTGACAGCAGGAATTCTTCTACAAGGAGAGACAAAACAAAGACCTGACCTTAGAGCTAGTTATTCCTATAAAGGAGCTACAAATAAATCTACTGCCCATGAGGCCAAAGAGAATTTTCCAGGCTGAGACCCCCCCAAACTGCCAGCGCTACAGCTGAGGGAGAGCAGCCACAGCACACCATGTCTTCCTAAAAAGCTGCCTTGTCTTCCCAAAGAGTGAGTGCCTTGGACAGAGCACATGTATTGGAGGTAGGGGATGTGCCAATCTCCTCTGCCAGTGCAATCAGCTGTGAGCCACTGCAGGGCTGCCTGCCTCCCAGCAGGAATCACTGCTGAGCTTTCTGCTCCAACCTGATGTTTGCTGGGGACTTTCAAAACATCCAGAAACGTGATAAATGATTTATCTTTCCCTAACACAGGTCGTCTTCCCTCCCACCTCACAATACCCCAAGGGCACAATTAAAGCCATTCTGGATAACAGGAACACTCCCTGGAGTGCTAATCATGCTGGAAAGATTGTCGGAGCATTTAGAAACCTAAAGCTTATCTTCTGTGCCATACAAAAGGGGATCTGCTTCTGCAGATATCCTAATCTGCAGGATTCTATTTAAATTTCAGCTAATTCCCAGTCCCACACCGGGAATAAGAAAAGGCTGATTAGAAGTTGGGTGAATCAATGTGCACTGAATGGCCTAGAGAAGTAGGAACATTCATTTTAGCACTAATAAAACTGGGAAAGCTGTGGGTGGATGACTAAAGGAACAAAGGGCTGCTTAACAGCATTGAGCTAGGGTAAAAAGGCCAGGAAGAAAAGCGCTCATAAAACTTTATGACTAAGATCAGAATGAGATGAGAAATACAGGGGAAGAAGTGTTGGATCAGGAAATACGCCACTCAAAGCCTACAGTAAGTCATGTCAACTCCTGCCTTTTAGGACAGGAGGTCTGCCTTGCTGAAAGGGTCAAGTTCCCCTCTTCGATGCTCCCACAAAGTGGCTGGTTTCCTTCAGTGAATTCATGTGACTACTCAAGGGAGGTCCAACCCTACATTTCAAAGCAAGATAAGCATGAAGGTACTGGAGCCGCTAGTTATTCCAGAGTTTTATTAAGATCACCAACATTAGGAAGAGGGGAAAAAATTACCCAGAGGAGGTTAAAGGGCAACAGATGTGTCCTTAAGAACTCGAAACAAGGAGAAAGAGCAACAGCTTCAGTCTTTGGGAAAAAAGGCCAAGCTTTCAACCAAGCCGGAAATGGGACGACCTGGGGCCAATGTTACAGCACCTTGTCAGGGCCTGTATTTCTTCTGCCCTTGCTTTATTCGCCCTGTAGCTATACGGAGAACTTTCTCCTCCAAAGTTGTCAATTTGCAAGTCTCATGAGTGTTTAACTCCCTTAATAATCTGTTTTTTGCTAATGTACATTTTGAACCACAGTCTCTGTTCATTAAAAACAATTTTCCTCTAGAAGTAGAGAATGGTTTCAATATTTTGAAACAGCAACATGCGAGGTCCCATGGAGAGCTGGTGTTCAGACTCATTAAAAAGATTACTGAAACATTCAAATAAGATTGTTTTCTGTTATGTTTCAGAAGCAGTACTCAATATTAAAAACAAATACAGCACTGGGATTATTTACAGAACTCATTAGGAACACTAGTGCAAGCCTGCTGGAGCTACACAGAAAACAGCTAGTAAGATTTTTAGGTTTTTTTTTGTTTTGTTTTGTTTAGTAAGGCTAAATTTGGGGTTCAGACACTGAATCACAGTCCTTGTCAACATGCTAATTTCTGCCTGAAAGACTTCAAATATCTTTGCTTTCTACACAGATTTTGAACTTAAAAGGCAATAAACAGGATGAAATAGGTTCAGTGAAGCAGAGATGCACTTGGAGCGTTCTCCACGCTTCCCACCATCTCCAGCAGAGCCAAGGGGGGGATGCAAGACAGCAGTAGGAAAGCAGTACTTAGGGTATTCCTAATGCTGCAGTAAAAAAATGTACCAAAAGACTCAGAAGAAAGCCTTCTGGTTTCCAGATGACCTTCATTGACTCAAGGGGTTTGCAAGTTCAGGTAAAATTTGGTTGTGCGCACATGTGCTTGGATGTTTTCAAACTAACACTGATAAATACTGAGGTTCATTGATTGTTCAAGTTCATTGATTATAACAGACCTACTTATGCTCCAAATGAACATGAGATTCTTCAAAGCTATTCTTTAATGTGGTACTTAAGATGGACACAGCGATCCATGCGCTTGCAAGTAGACAACACATCTCCAGCGTATGTCAAGATGTATTCAGAAGAACACATTTACTTTCTTACATTTAAAGGCATCTCATTGTAGCATGGAAACACTGATGAGTGCTTTGCTACTGACACAGGTATGCTCTCAGGACCAGAACGGACTTTCAATGCTGTTTTGCGGGCATGTGGAGGAGTAGGAGGAAGCCCGCAGCCTTCCAACTGGCTTTGCTTCCCACACCTCAGACTTCAACTCTCCTATGAGAATTGTAACTTCTCAGGTCAAATTACAGACTGAGGACACCTAGTGGTGTTTTCCTTAAATAACACCACAAAAGCTTTCTTCTATCCGAGGACAATTTAGTAAAAATCATTATTACCATTAAAACCTCTTTAAAAAAAAAACAACACTTTTTTTTTTTTCTAAATTCAGTTACTGACGCTAATGTATTGGGTTTGCGTGGCATACCTTGGTTTTGGTAGCGAGGGGCTACAGTGGTGGCTTCTGTGAGAAGCTGCTGCTAGCAGCTTCCCCTGTGTCCCATAGAGCCAATGCCAGCCGGCTCCAAGACGGACCCACTGCTGGCCAAGGCTGAGCCCGTCAGCAACGGTGGTAGCACCTCTGGGATAACATATTTAAGAACAGGGAGAAGTTGCTGTGCAACACCAACTGCAGCTGGAGAGAGGAGTAAGAATATGAGAGGAACAACCCTGCAGACACCAGGTCAGTGAAGAAGGAGGGAGAGGATGTGCTCCAGGCGTGGAGCAGAGATTCCCCTGCAGCCCATGGTAAAGACCATGGTGAAGCAGGCTGTCCCCCTGCAGCCCATGGAGGTCCACAATGGAGCAGATATCCACCTGCAGCCCATGGAGGACCCCGTGCCGGAGCAGGTGGATGTGCCCAAAGGAATCTGTGACCCCATGGGAAGCCCACGCTGGAGCAGGTTTGCTGGCAGGACTTGTGAGCCCGCAGGGGACCCACGCTGGAGCAATCTGCTCCTGAAGGACTGCACGCTATGGAAAGGGCCCACAATGGAGCAGTTCGTGAAGAACTGCAGCCTGTGGGAAGGAGTCTTGGAGAAGTTCATGGACAACTGTCTCCCGTTAAAGTTAAATGCTGTGTGTCACTTTGGGATTCTCAGTCCATCTTCTGCTTTAGTCCTGGAACTGAGCTTTTATTAGATCAGAGTTCTGGAAAAGCGATTTCCTGTTCTCAGCTCCTCCAGAGTATTCATTTAGAGCACTATCTGAAACTGTACGACATGAACAGGTAAACTAACAACTTTATCTACTTCATTGCAGATTTAGTTAAAAAAAATTCCCCAGACAGCCCCTCTTCAATACCTGACAGATATGCGCCAAGTACCCACACTGTTCTTTCACCTCTCCAGGTAGATCATGCAATGATTGATAACTCAGCCTGTGCTCCAGCCTGCCCCTTAATTGCCTTAAATACCTGTTTCATCATATTCTCTCTGCTGGTTCCCATGTTTGAGAGGCATACGAAGCCAGGCAATGAAGATGTTTGATGGCTTCAAAGTAAAACAGAGGCAAACAGAGACAGGAGAACCTCTTCCCACCCCTCCCAATCAAAGCTAAACATACTTCTGAAACATACTTTAGTTTAAGAGCGGATTGACTGGGGAGGGCTGTTTCTCTGATGGTAACACAAAGCCAACATCTGCCCAAAAAAGCAAGCACCAGCCTGAAACAGGCCAGAGCACCCAGCTGGGGGTGGTGGTGGTGAATGGAAAAGCAGCTCTAATATAGTCTAATGACAGAATTCACAGTGGAAAAGCCAGGATAATTTCAGATGTCTTCCTACTATGAAAAACCACGGGAAATTGGTAACTGGACCACTATTTAGTATCCCTCTGGGTGCCTTCACCCCAACGTGCAGGATAATTTGTTGGTACAAGACAGTACTGTTAGGTTTTTTTATTGTGTGAAATCAAATTGTCTTCATTTGAAGTGCTGAGTATAGGGAGGGTACAAGAGCATACGCACATACTGAACACAGCAGTACGAGGAAGAGAACGAGGCGATAGGATGAGCCACCACGATGGCTTGCACACTGAAGCCCTATGGCTAAAAAGCAGGGTCATGTCCCTGACTACAAGGCAAGCGCAAGATAATGACACTGCTCCTTTGGGAACTTAAAGGACGACACATTTTCCATTCACCTGCATGCTAGATCAGCAGTTCTGAAACAGAAGATTTCCTTTCTGCCCACGCAGTGTATGGTGCTGTCTTACTGAATGAACTTCCATTATCAATTACTGATAAGAGCAGGATATAGGCTCCATCCTTACCCCAGTTCTTCAGCTCTTATTGAGAGATTTGCGTTACGTTAACTGAGCGCACAGTTCATGCTAGGAGAATGACGCTCTGGCCATCTATTCAGAATAGCAAGCTATGAAATTCAGAGCTCCGATACAAAGAGCGGAGGCAAGACAAGCTCATCAGGCCATGAATTAATACCTCTCAACACTGCTGAATACCATGAACGCTAAGCATGATGCTGCTTCTCTGACTAGACATGCCTGTTCATGAGATGCGTGCTTTTGTGCCCAAACAAGAATCACAGCAGTAAGGTATCACCAGTTGTCTTCCCAGCACACAGGTACATGGTCAGCTCTGTGACAGTAAAGCTCATCTATAATTATACTACAACACAAAACCAGAGATATACTGGGTTATCTCCTTTTCAGATTTAGTTTAGTCAATAGCTCTCCAAGACTTTGTTCAGTGCTATCTAAAACACCTCTGACAGAAGAACTTCTACTATCTCTCTCTTTGAAGATTAGGACTTTTCCACCACTCTTGGTGTTAGGCGCTAGGGTCCTTCGGGGAAAGGGAACAAGCCTTGCCCAGTTCCTTGTTCTGAGCAAGTAATGAACCATCATTTAAACAATACAGACAGATAAACAGGCAGTCATGGGCTCAACTTTTGCCCTGAGCCTTGTGGATTCTCCTTAAGCATCTGCTTGGCACAGGGCAGAGTCTGTGCCGGCACCACCCTTGCCCCCAAAAGTGCACGCACTTCAAATGTGTATTGTGATAAGGAAAGATTATCAACAGATAAGGAGAGGGGAGGATTAGCCTAGTAAAGACCATGAATACAAGGCAGTCTTGGTGACTGAAGATCTGCATTTTCCTGTGCTTGCAGTGGGTATAGGTGACCTATAAACCTCCCTCTGGGTCCTCCGGGCACCGCAGCCGGCTATCCATAATACCACAGGGTTTCATCATCAGGAAAGTCTCCTGACAGTCAGGCTGTTTTCTCCTCCTTCACAATGCTTTCCTACCTGGCTTCAAAATTTAAATGTATTGCCAGTTCTCATGATTTTTATCACAACTGTCCCACGTTGTTGTTGTTTTTTTTTTTAATTAAAATCTGAACTCCCAAAGGCAAGCAATTATGGAGGAATCTCAGGTTTCATTTAAAAAAAAAAATTCCAGACCTCAGAAATGCTAAGAAAAAGCTTGAAAATGAAAAAGTTATATTCTAAAGCTTAAAAATGTAGAATGAGTCACAGAAAAACAAATTTTTAAAAAGTGAGATCAAGACTGTTCATATTCCAAACTTTTCTTTTTTTTAAAGAAAATAATTTTTCCCCTACCTGGAGGGAATAGAATGGTGGGGTGAAACTTGAGTAAGTTTTGACTGTCTGGGATTACTAATACTGAATTTTACAGTTAATTTGACAAGGAGGAAGGACGATTGTAAAACTTGCTTATTGTTTTAATTCCTGTTATGAATGTCTCGGATTAATTGAAAATTAATTCTGCTTTGTTTTTGCTATTGTTTACACAGCACTAAGAGAACATCAGACACTTTACAAACACTGGAGGCTGACTTAAATAACTGAAATATGAATACACAACCTTTATATGAGGGATGGAAGCTGAGTGTTCTTTAATTATGTTCTCTGACTGGTCCCAGGCTGTACCTTTTACTAAGCTGAATAACATTAAAGATACAAAATGCATGCTTTGTGGAGCACTGGCACCAGAGGAAGACAGGCAGATTCAGATCCACAATAGCTTTCCTGTTCCTACAGGACAGCTAGTGTCTTCGCTAGCAAAATGCTTAAATATCATCAATTCCTTGCGTGTGTCTTTGCTGTTACAGCCACATAAGCTCTCATGCAAATGCATCGCTCAGATTACCTCACCTGATGGACTCTTTGAAAGAGTTTTATTGCAACCCTGCAAGAGCACTATGAACCTTCAGGTGAGGACACCGTTATACAAGGCACCATCTAAACAAGCACCACAGAGATGTGCCCTTCTGCAGAGGACCTGAAGTTCACAGCCTCAGATTCAGGCAATGATATCCCAGACAAGAAAGCGGACAAACAGGACTAGGTGGAGGGAGTAAGTTCACATACTGGTCTAGACATAGTGGCCACTAAGGAGTTTGGAATTTTATTTATTTATGTATTTATTTAATAAGATCCACTGAAGAGGTGCATTTGCAAACTACCATAAGACCTGAACCCCTTCAGCTCTGTAGCAATGTTCACTCACTATTTTAATGCATAATATCCAAAGGAGCAAACACAAAGCTGGTCAGATCAGAATCAGGCTCTCAAAATGAGACTCAGTCAAGGGAATTCTCATCCAAGAGCTCCCTGAATAAGGTACAATTACAACCTCGGTGTTGTATCTATTGGGGATGGGGTGGTTTCAATATTCCATTTCCCTGTTAAGCAGTCACGTACTAATATGTGAATGCCAGACACTAAATGACAAAAGTATATGGAAGGCATGCAACATCCGCATTCCCACGATCCCTGTTGGAGAAGATTAAAAAAAAGTTGCAATCTATACAATTAAGTGAAAAAGTGAAAGAAAAATGTTTTGCATCCAGAGCCTGGACCACTATTTGCTCCAGTGGCCCAAACAGGTCTACCCCAACCCAGTAGCACTGGAGCCCCTGGGAGGGCGACCAGTGCTTTTTACAACATCTCCCTCGCACTCTGCACAGGATGAGCTCTGGAAAGCCCATACAAGGCCCCAAAGTCTACGCGAGGGCAAAGGTGCTTTTCTTGAAGCTCAGGATCCAGACTAAGAACTCACGTGTACCACTCAAGGGGAAGAAAAAAAAAAAAAAAAAAAGGGTAAAAAAACCCCCGCGCAAGCCCAAAGGATATAGGAATTTCCTCCACATGGAGTAATGGCAAGCAACGATGCTTTTGTCGTAGTTACTTGGGGGCCCTCCAGTTTTCACTGCTCCCTATCCTTTCGCCCACAGTCTGCGCAGAGCTGACTGCCACAGAAAGCGCGGCGCCTCCAGCAGTGGGTCCCCAAGGGCAGGAGTCCCTGCGCCTTCGTGGGAGAAGGGTCCACGAACAGAGGCCACACACGACCGCCCCCGAAAGGGGAGGGCAGAGCTCATTCCCTGCCATCGGGCCGCCGGAGGCCCTCACGGAGAGGCTGCTGCCTCAGGGAGGGGAGCGGCGCCACCACTTTCCTGCCCAGGTTGCCTCACCCTCCTCCGCACAAGGCCGGGCTCGTCGTGAGGGACCATGGAGAGCCGGGCCGATCTCAAGGCAACAAGGCCACTTATTAGCGAAGCCAGAAATACAACCAGGAAGTGTAGCTGTTGGGTTTTTTTGTTTGTTTGTTTTTTTAAGGGCCTTTTACGGGCTTTCCAGAGCTCATCCTGTGCAGAGTGCGAGGGAGATGTAAAAAGCACTGGCCTCCCTCCCAGGGGCCCAATGCTGCTGGCTTGGGGTAGACCCGTTTGGGCCACTGGAGCAGAGAGTGGTTCAGGCTGTGGATACAAAGCATTTTTCTTCCACTTTTTCACTTTTAAATTGTGTATAGATTGAAGAAGATGAAAAAAGAGTTGCAATGGGGATCGCGGGAATGCGGATGGTGGATGCTT
This sequence comes from Balaeniceps rex, assembly GCA_013401315.1. Classification (NCBI taxonomy): domain Eukaryota; kingdom Metazoa; phylum Chordata; class Aves; order Pelecaniformes; family Balaenicipitidae; genus Balaeniceps; species Balaeniceps rex. The sequence continues at coordinate 61,331 of VYZW01019043.1, read as the reverse complement.
TCCACGTACTTTTGTAGTACAAAAAGGGGGGCAGGCGAGGGCACCGGCCCCCAACGCCCCGGCTCCCGCCCCACCCGCCGCAGACCCATCGTCGGGCCGGCGGCGCCCTCTGCCGGCCGCCCCCACCCTCCCCGGGCTGAGCCGGTCTGGGCCGCCCGGCAGGCTGAGCCCCGGGCCTAGGGAGAGGCCGCGGCTTCCCAGAAAGGGCGGCGGGGCTGGCCGAGGGGTAGCTGATGGGTCCCAGGGCGGTGCCCGGGGGTGGGGGGTATCCCCACCTCACCTCTCAAAAATCGACATAGGCAGATAGCATTAGCGAACTGCTAAAAGGTGGGGAGGAGGCTCCTCCCCTCTGCCCCACGCTAGCAATTCAAAGTAAAGTTATTCCTTGGAAACAGAGGTTTGTAATACATCCACCGAGGGTCACAGGCAGCCATGCTCCAGAGCAGGCCTCCAGGAACCCCCTCAGGCTCCTCACCAGAGCCTCACGTTTGTGGATCAAGTAATACCAAAATAGCCAGTCAGAGTTTGAACCTCAAGTATATCTGCGCAGAGCACTTCTGTATGGTATTTTCCTTCAATTTACTCTAGTTGGTGAGTCCATCTGCTTTTGTACCTATGTCTCTCACATCATGTTAAACAACACTCCATGCCAGAGGAACATGCCCTAACTCCACCTGCTTTCCTTCAGCTGCAGCTCCCCCCCCCTACAGCTACCAACAGGCCAGCAAAATCATCAAACAGGTCACTGAAAACAAGTAATTTTCTTTTACTAGAGCAAAACTCAACCCTTTCATCCACCCTTTTGTTTTGAAAGGAAGGTGTCTACAGGCAGGTTCATAGTGAAAAGGACAAAAAGCAAGACAAAGCAAACAAGAAAGAGAATAACCATAGGCTGCTTTCATTCTTACCTGCTATCTCGTGGACTAGTCCTCTGAGATGAGGCCTCTCCTGACAGAGCAAAGTTGCAGTAATCATGTCTCTTAGCCCAAAAGGCACGTTGCCTTTTGTAAAACAGCTACATGCATAATCAAAGCAAGCAAAAGAAAAACTCCCTGTAAACCTGCTCGCTCACCACCTTACATGGATTCTGCAAACATTGAAAGGGAGATGCAAAGCACCTGGAAAGCCTTTAAAAATCACAGCTGCAGGGAACTTTCTCGCATGACTGAGCTATAAAGGTCTGGCTCTGCAGAAGAAAGTGTTTTCAGCTGTGTTTTAGGGCAAGTTGCAAGCTTGAATAGGGTTGTTGCTGCATGGCAATTTTGTTCTTCTGCAGTGACCAGGATGGGCTTTTGCAGTAGGGGAACAAGTCAAAACAGCTTTCAAATTAGCATGTGGAGATACAATGTGTGTCCCCTCCACACCCAATGCTCTAGTGCACGATCTCGATACAACAATTAATGGGACTAGCTGGCACAAAAAGAGAAAGGAGCAGCTGGGAATTTTCTGTGGCAAGAGACCGATGTGAGGTGGCACCACAACCTGTCCTGCTGCTTCCAGGCAAATCTTTTAAAGTAGGAGGGCTATGATTTCTTCTAGATGCGCTGAAAGTTTGTCCAAAGTTAGAGGGACAATGAGAGGTGATGATCGCAGAATAGCAGACTGCAACTAACCAGGCATCATAATGGTCCATAAAATGTCACTTACAGAAGTTTGAGGTTTTTGTCTAGCTAAAGACTGGGGTCAGTTATGCTTGATAAAGTATTTGGTCTGTAACCTTTCAGTACTGATAGGTCAAATAGCTGCCTGTTTGAGAAGTTACAGCCCTACTGTGGGCAATGGCGTAATTCCTCTGCTCCAGACCTACTCGAGATGGAGCCGTTCCAGTCTCCTGTTCTGTCTTTCCTTCTTCTTGGCATTGCTTCACAGCCACCCTGTTATGTGTACACATCCTTTTCCAGTTTCTGTCTCCTTTAAAGCATCTCCCTTTCAATTCACATGCTACTCCTCCACACAACCACTTTACACACAACTTTGTTCCCCTTGAACATTTCTCCTGGCCTTCAGATAAAACTTGCTACTTGCCCCCCTACCATCTCTGTTGTTTCAAGCCCCTCAGTCTCCAATTCCCATCCTCTCCTACTCTCTCTGTAGTACCTGTGGAATTGAAATACACGGGGCATGAGTTATTTAATTCTGAGGTGAAGGGTACTCCACAGTTTAAGACATCCCATAACTAGATTTTAGTCAGATGAGGGCACTGTTACAAAACGTGTTGGTTCCCAGTGCCACACTTCACTGCTCATCCTCCCAGTACAACTACTTACATCTCAGGTTTGCATTCTGAAAGGATCTAGGATGAAAAGAAATAAGCTAAAAAAAAAAAAAAAAGGGAAGGAAAAAAAAAGAAAATGAGAGATTTATGACAAATCATTTCAGAGATCCAGTTTACAGCAGGGCCACACTGACAAGTCTGCAGAGGAGGCAGCAAATGCTGTGGCTGGGGAGTGAGCAGCCAAGGACAGGAAAAGTTTCTCAAGCAGAACTTCTCTGCAAAAGGCAACACGCTGCTGCAGCTGAAGATTTCTGTACTTGTTTTTAATCCTGAAATTTGAAATTGCATTGATTTGGCCCCTATTGCACATTAGAGTTACTTTGTGTGTAGATCACTCTTTTATCTTACTCTCTAGCCCCTTTCCTTTACTTCTTCCAAACTGAACTGCCCCCCAAAACAATGGGTAACTGGAATACAAAATAAGTGTATAGGCTGAGGCTATAGGTTGAGGCTTTACCAGAAGCTGGAGAGGGGTCCCTAATCACAATCTTCACATACATGAGTACAGGGGGCATGATGCTCATTTCAGTAATTGAGCAAAATCACTGCCAAACATCTTGTCACAGGTTTTCAGGGAAGCAGCTGATTCAGGTGGTTCTATATGGAGATGGGTGTTGAAACTTAGGGACTAAGATATTTTGCCCTTCTACTTCCAGATGTGCCCACAGAACACTTCACAAACCCCTACAGAGTAATTAACTGTAGGACAGGAAAATCTTATTAACTTTGTTTTACAAAATGGTAAAGAGGCATGCCCAGGCTCACAGAAAAACTCAGTGGCAGGGTGGGGAGCAGCATTGCAGAAGATGAGGTGATTTGCTCTCTGTTGCAGTCAGACACATGGGAAGGGCAGAATGCAGCTCTCTGTCACCTGTTGGGAGCACTGAGCATCAGTGTGGCTTAGTCCATGGTGTTCCTTGCACCAATGATTATTTATTGGGCTGGTGTGTCATGATTAGCTGATTTAATAAATAGATAAAATCCTTACTCTTCCCCTTTCTCCCTCTTGCCTTTACGCCTAGCCCTGTGCTTTAAAAGTCAGTCCCAAGCCAGGGAAGCAATCAGTGCTTGAGTTTTTAGCAGTCATTCGATCGGTTTATCTTAATGTCAAACTTCATCTCAGCATGCTCTTTCTTACACAGTAGTGGCTACGAATGCTATTCCTCTGGAATTCAAATACCTTAGCATATAAAATGTATATGATTAATACTAATACAAATATGAAATTAAATAATAATAGTTGTTTATCAGAGGAATTTTTACTTAATAGTTTACCCAAAGGCAGAAAGTGATATCTGTAAATTATGAAAAGGCAATCGATTAACAATATTTCTTCCATGAAATACAGTATTGAGATAATTTCTCAGTCACTTGTCAGGTAGTGGCCTGTTTGCACTGGCAGTGGCTCCAAAGGCCGCCCAGCGCCTCTGCAGTTGCCAGGGAACAGCTCCATAGCTCAGAGGAGTGCAGCCCTCGCCATTGTTCTGCTGTCATTCACCTGCACGGTGACATCATTTGGGGTTTATAAACATTTATGCAGTTTGTGTGCCTTCAGAAAAGCAATTATTGATTTAATACTGTTTGATCTGCAGATTGTGTGCAGGTATGTACCTCAAAGAAAAAAAAATTAACCATGTTTGGATGCAAAATTCTGAAGTGATGCTGAAGCTACATACAGTTCAGAAGTGGTTGCTAGAATTGGTAATTTCCCCAGAAGTTACCCCACATAAATTCAATGAAAACTGCCTGTGAAATACCTTTTGTACTGGAGAATCTAAATTCTTGTCCCAAATCAGATCAGCTGTACTTAGATCACTCTTGATGGATGTTTACCTGGTGAGGTTGATTAGCTTCCAATAACTGAAGTGTGCAAACTCAGGTTGGACCGTCTACACCTATTCTACTCTAACACAATTTCCCTAAGTGTCTGTCCTAAAACTCCTGCTGTATTCTGTAAATCCATTGGCGTGGAGAACATGCGCTCCAGCTCCTATGCACTTGCAGAATTTACACTTCCCCTTGACTTAATCTGCTTTAAGCTAAACAATACTACGATATTTCCTTGGAAGTCCTGGGAGGGAGGTTTTGCTACTGATCTTTCCCACTGCCGTCCTCTGGGCTTTCTTTAAATGTGCTAGATCAATTCCTGAGATGTTGAACCCAAAACTTCACCCTCACCAACGCTAAAGCAGGGAGGAAGGATTCCTCCACCCATTTGCAGGCAATCCTCCCATTTATACTTCCAGACTGTGTTTATTTTTTTCACAAAAGCATGGCATCGCTGACTAATGCTCAGCTTTTGACCAACTGTAGCTCTAAAAGTCTTTTCTACAGAATTTGCCACCATTTTGACACCGAACCACTGAAAACTGCTCTTGGGACATGGCTGTCCAAGCCAGTTTTCACTCCCGCTCTGCTGCAGTAGATTTATCAGGATTAAAATATTTCACTGACTTACCTAGAGAAATGTAATCAAAGAAATCATAGAATCATAGAATCATAGAATGCTTTGGGTTGGAAGGGACCTTTAGAGGTCATCTAGTCCAACCCCCCTGCAATGAGCAGGGACATCTTCAACTACATCAGGTTGCTCAGAGCCCCGTCCAACCTGGCCTTGAATGTTTCCAGGGATGGGGCCTCCACTACCTCTCTGGGCAACCTGTTCCAGTGCTTCACCACCCTCATTGTAAAAAATTTTTTCCTTATATCTAGCCTAAATTTCCCCTCCTTTAGTTTAAAACTATTAGTCCTTGTCCTGTCACAACAGGCCTTGCTAAAAAGACTGTCCCCATCTTTCCTATAGGCCCCCTTTAAGTACTNAGAGTAGAGGGGCAGAATCACCTCCCTTGACCTGCTGGCCACGCTGCTTTGGATGCAGCCCAGGGTAGGGTTGGCCTTCTGGGCTGCAAGTGCACACTGTTGGCTCATGTCCAGCTTTTTGTCCATCAGTACCCCCAAGTCCTTCTCCACAGGGCTGCTCTCAATCCCCTCATCCCCCAGCCTGTATTGATATCGGGGGTTGCCCCGACCCAGGTGCAGGACCTTGCACTTGGCCTTGTTGAACATCATGAGTTTTGCACAGGCCCACCTCTCCAGCCTGTCCAGGTCCCTTTGGACGATATCCCATCCCTCAGGTGTGCCAACTGCCCCACTCAGCTTGGTGACATCTGCAAACTTGCTGAGGGTGCATTCGATCTCGCTGTCTACGTCATTGATGAAAATATTAAACAGCACTTGTCCCAGTACGGACCCCTGAGGAACACCACTTGTTACCAGTGGAGTAAATGGTTAACAATAATGCAAACATGCAGTGAAATTGGCACAAAAAAAGGCAATGCTGTATCTCTGTCTGTTACTCTACAGCAGGATATTACCCTTAAAAAAGAAGAAAATAAGAGAACTATAGCATTCAAAACTGATTTCAAAAGCCATACTCAGGTTAGGACAGAATGCCAAAAGGAGGGAATCTGCCCCAAATGCAGGTGTCTTAAGCTCATGTTATTGACTATGTCTCCACTATACAATGAGCAGTATGGGGAGGGCAATTAATCTCATCCTAGTGTAGAAGCTTAGCTCATATGAAGTCATCTACACTCCAGGAACCTAAATTTGGCATCTGTATATGGACTGTCATTCTGTCTGTCTGTCTGCCTATCTATCTCTGTCTGCCCTCTCTCCACAAAGCCTCTTCCCCAGTCACAGAAGGAAATTAGACTGATTTGTCATGCAGAAGATCTCAGATTTGCTGAGTTGAAGGGTGGGATTCTCCTTCCTAAAATCCAAACCTATTCCCTTAGAATGCTAGGCAAACTAAGCCAGCACTGAACCAGAAAAAGCACAAAACCCGCAACAGAAACACCACGAACTGACCTGTTTTTATTTATACACATACCACCCCCACTCTTCTCACTGAAGACCCTTCCTTTTGTTCAAATCTGGAGCAATCTCCAATGCAGATGTAAAGGGATGCAATGTGAAGGGAGGGGAGAAGGTAGAGAAATGTAAATCCCCAGTTAACACTCTTCTCTGATTAGTGTTACTGGGAAGGGGGAGAAGGGGGAGGGAAGAGGCTGTGTAGGTTGAAGCAGGAAGCAGAATTTATCACCTCAGAATTTAATTCCGTTAACCATTAGCTAAGGGGAGAATCCAGGTGCCTCCCTTGACTATAGGAGCTCTCTGGAGTCACCAAAAGAGGGAAAACGTGAGCCCCAGCATGGTTATGTCTCCAAAGTGCATGGGCATGGCTCCACACACAGCTGGGCAGAACAGAGAAAAAGAATGGCATTTTAAAAAATTTTATAGCTGTTTTTTTTCCTAATATTTCTATGTTATTATATGTTTATAATTAATATTTGAAGCTATTTTTATAGCTAGCCTGCAGTTTAAGATAACATGTTTTACTCATTTTTCTGTTTCAGAGATTATTAACCGTGCTACTTGTTCTCCCAGTTGTGACCGGAAAATTGAGCAACACCGAAGGAAAGGGAGAAAAATGGAGTAGATCCAAAAAGGCCGATGCCAACAGTACAAATGCATGTGATAAATTATAACAAGATATCTCTAAGCTTTTTTACCCATGCTCCCACACATTGATTTAGATTAAAATACAGGGAAAAGCAATGCTTGATGGATATCCCGTCTTCTTGAAAGAGAGCACTGCCTGTACAGCACTTCTGGAGGAGAGGTGCTGATATATATCTTGTTGATCAATAACTTCTTGTTGGCAGATTGGCCATGTTGGTGCCATGCAAACACTACAGCACAGGTTTGTGTAACACTCATGTTAGGCCAAGTGAAGCCAAATTTCTTCATTGCCTATCATTCCCTTTTTTGGCTAGAAGACCTAGCTGTTCCTTATTTGTATAAAAGATTATCTACCTTCCCCATCTTGGTGTCTGGACGCTGTATTTATTGCATTTATCCTCACAAAACCAGGCAGGCAACTACTGCCTGCTCCCATTTAATAGCTGAGAGAAGGAAGACAAGAAAAAATGAGGTCAAGTCTTGTGGAGCCAAACTACTCAAATCCAAATGTTTAATACCGCTGAAGCCCCTCCATGCCCCCATCAGCTGCCATTTATCCCTCTGTACCTCTTAGCTCTGTGACCTGGAGCCCTCAGTCACGCCAAACTGCAGAGGTGCCCAGGGGTTGTCCCCTGCCAGTCTCACGCACCCCAGTGCATGCTCCCTGGGCCAGACCGGACTCTTGCAGATGATCAGATCCAGAAAGCAGGTACCCCCAGTCAGTCAGATGGGTTACAGGTGGGGAAATGCTAGCTGGGACATGGACAGGGAAGAAGACTTCAGTCCACCTCACATCTGATTTGTGGCCATAACTTGAATGGCGATCTTCCCTGTGCCAGGATGGTGATTACTCCACAGGTATGAAGGGTGCCCATCCCCCTACCAGTGACCTTCCTTAGGAACATCTTTACCGTCATGCCTAGTGTTTCTTCCCTTTAGACCTCTGCAGAGTCCAGAAGACTCTGGACCTACCTTCCTTCCTGGTTTCCAATTAAAATGAAGACAAGTGGAAAGGGGAAGAGAAAGCTCAGGCCATACCTTACACCCCTATGAAGGAGTATGTCAACACACACACCCACCTCTAGGGATATCTCCAAATATACAATCCCATGTTTTCCACTTGTATTTGTACAGTCCATTTGAATACATTGTCTCCTCCTAGTAACAATTTCCATGAGCCCTTTGCTTGTTGTACATTAAATTTGTTCTGTGTAACTTGAACTCCTGAGAGTCCCAAAACCCAGCACGTGATAGGCACAGTCGACAGGCTACATGCTGGAGAGGAACAGAGTTGTGCAACTACTAATTATAAGATTATAAAATAATAGCACTCTAGTAGCAAAACAGCCCAATGGAAATGTTACTATTCAAAGTTTTGACTTATTCATATTATGAGGCACCAAAAGGCACCTTCAGCTCAGCTTTATGTTTAACTGTTAATATCCTTTATCATGCTATGGTAATTCCTCAGGCAACCAGGCAGATGTGAAAAACATATTCCCTTCCTTATGACTGATTGTGAAATTACGTGCTCTAACATCAAACTTCAAACAAAATGACTATTGCATGTATAAGATAATATGCAAAATAATTCTACTATAATTAGATTTTTGTTTAACTTTGTGCCAAAACCAGGCTGCTAGGTGCATTGCCTTCTTCATTAAATTAATTTGGACAGAAAACTGAACAGAAAGAAAAGCTCTGGAGAGACCGTAGGCTGAAACAAGGTCTGCCTGGATCCTAAAAAAAAAATAAATAAAGGAAACATGGAGAAATAGACCTGATATTCTCCCTGAAACTCAGGTTAGGTTTTCCGCCTCTTATTACACTCACAGATATGTCCTTGCACCATGCTATGCAAATAACTCCTGTCCAGGCCTTTGGTACTCTTTTCTCTTGTCTTAGAATTGTTTCAAATTTGTACTCACTTGGCTACTTTAATGACAAAAAGTGAGACAATATTTGGACATCCCAGAATATAGGAAGAATCATTAGGATCACAGAATAATTGAGGTTGGAAGGGAGGTCATTGAGTATTACCCGCTGCTTATAGGAGGGCCAGTTAGCTCAGGCCGCTCAGGGTTTGTGCAACTGAGTTTTCAGTATCTCCAAGGATGGGGATCCCACAGCCTCTCTGGGCCCCAGTCTGACCAGCCTCATGGTGGTATTTTTTTTTCCTAGTATCTAATCAGAGTTTCCCATGTTTCAGCCTGTGCCCATTGCCTCTTGTCCTGTCACCCTGCACTTCTGAGAAGAGCCTGGCTCCATCCTCCCTACAACCTCCCATTAGCTACGTCCAGACAGTGATAAATTCTCCTTGAGCTGTCTCTTCTCCAGGCTGAACACTCCCAGCTCCCTCTGCCTCTTCTGGTATGTCCTGCGCTCCAGCCCCCTGACCATTTTGGTGGCCCTGTGCTGGACTTGCTCCTGTAAGTCCATATCTTGTACTGGGAGCCCCAAACTGGACACAGCACTCAACATGTGGCCTCACTAGTGCTAAGCAGAGGGGAAGGATCACCTCCCTGGACTTGCCAGCTACACCCTTGCCAAGGTCCCTCGGAATAGCAGCCCTGCCCTCCAGTGTATCGACGGCTCCTGCAGTGGAAACTTGCAGTGCCCTCTGTCCCATTGCCTTAGTCGTTAATAAAGGCATAAAATGCTACTGGTCCTGGTATTGATCCCTGAGTCACACTGCTGGTAACTGGTCACCAGTTGGACTTTGTACCACTGACGGATTACAAACAACCCTCTGAGCCCAGCAGCCCAGCCAATTTTCCACCTACCTTATCATCCACTTATCCAGTCCATATCTCACTAGTTTGGCAATAAAGATACTGAAGAAAACAGTGTCAAAGGCCTTGCTGGAGTCTAGGAATATGATTTCCACTTCTCTCCCTTCATCCACAGAGCCAGTTGTATCATCTTAGAAAGCGTTCAGGCTGGAAGGGCATGATTTGCCCTTGGTAAACCCATGTTGGCTGTTCCCAATCAACTTCTTTGGTCCTTCCTGTGTTTGGAAATGGCTTGTAAGAGGATTTGCTGTATGACCTCCCCAGGGATCGAGCTGGGGCTGACCAGCCTCTAGCTCCCCAGATCTTCCTTCTTGCCCTTCTTGAGGATTGGTGTGACATTTCCCTTTTTCCAGTCATCAGGAACCTCACTGTGACCAATGACAGAAAGTGGCCTTGCAGTGGCATAGGCCAGCTTCCCTAGCTCCCTAGATGCCTTCCATCAGGTCCCATGGACTTGTCTATAGCTAATTAGCTCAAGCACTCACTAACTCTGTCTCCCTCTATTCTGAGTATGGTTTCACTCCCGCAGGCTCTGCTAGGAGGCTCAGATACCTCAGAGGCCAGAGGGCAAACCTGACCAGTGATAAACAAGGCAAAAAAGGCATTGAGCACCTCAGCCTTTTTTGTACTTAGGCATGAGGTCCTCAGCCCCACCGAACAGCTGGCCCACATTTTTCTTAGCCTTCATTTTGCTGCAAAGATACTTACAGAAACCTCTCCTGTTGTCCTTCACATCCTTTCCTAGATTCACCTCCCGCTGAGCTTTGGTTCTTCTAATCCCACCCCTGCATGCTCAGGCAATACACCTCCCAGGTAGCCCATCCCTGCTTTCTCCTTCCGTGTACTCCCTTTTTGTTTCTGGTATCTCCTTGAATCAGGACCACTATACTAATAGTTAGACTATTTTACACAGGCATCCCACCACAAATTCATACATTCCAATAGACTCTTTTCATCCTAAGTTCCTTTAGAAGTAAAGTTCTCTGATTTTTTCCATTCCATTTCTGATTACCTCCCATCTCAATGTCATTCTATTATTTTTAGCTCATGTCTTCATTTTCTCTAAGCCTTCTAATATCACCTCTCCCCTGATTTGTGCCACACCACCTCCAACTTTAAAATTCATTGAAATTTTTTTAAAGTAACATCCATGTATTCCCTTGAATCTGTGTTGAACCAGTGTAATTGCAGGGGACTGAAAAAATGTACGTATGTTATGCTCCAACAAAATCCTTGTATAATTGCATTGCCTTTAATTAGTTACACTTGGGGCTCATTTCATCTAGTTTCCAACAATATGAACTTACTACTTTTAACTGGATACATCAGTATTAATAAACATATATTTTTAAAAGCTTGTGATGCCATCCAATCTGATAAATCTTTACCAGCTACATCTTACTATATAGTAAAGGCTCTTGGGATAAGGTACAGAGGTCTGTATTTTCAGGTATATAATGCATCAGGCTAACAAATGAGATTTTCCTCATTCTGCCTTTTAAATCAAAAAGAATACCACGCGGCTATACCATTTGTTCTCCCTTACTTGGAGTTAATGAGGTGATTAACAGATTTGGCTAAGTTTCCTGGGAAAAAAAAAACAAACAGTGGGTTGCTACTCAGAATCTGTTTTTTAGGTGAGCCAAACCACCTCCATCTCCACTGAGACTTGGTGGGTCCTTTATAATTTCAGTACCTTTGGAAGGGAGGAACCTGGTCCAAGGAGCTTGTCCTGTCATCACATAAGCAGGAGAGCAACGCTTGGTGCAGAAAGGACCAGGGAATTCAGCAGGATTACTCAGCATAGTTACTCATGTATGTCAAGGTTTGCAATTTTGGCCTTAGAATCCTAGTAAGTTTGTGATCACATTACTAAATGTAGGTTTTGGGGAAAGCAGGAAGGCCAAGTTAGATCTCCTCCTCCCAAAATCCCATTTCACTGTTCTTTCACACACCCATAAACTAAAGCAAACTCTCCTTCTCATATTGTCTACAGCTGTTATTATTCTGATGCTTGTAATTCATTCAGTTTACTCATTCAATTGCATGCACATGCATTTGAAGTGTAAATGTACTAATCTTATAAAAAATATTGCTTGATAAGGATCTACAACAATAGGATCTACAACAATAGGAATGGTAATATGCACTGTTCTCTATGTATACAGTTCCATTTTCAAATAACCATAAATAGTATATATAACAATGAAAGTAAAACTGAAGAATGAATAAGAAAATTCACACCTCTTGCTGTCATTTTGATCATTAATTTCTATTTACTACCAGGAGTTAGGTGGAGGCAAACTTTCATTCCTTCAATTTTCTCTAGCAGAATACCAGCTTTAACAAGATATATAGTACAATTATGTGTATTTTTTTCACCTTTATGCAGGAAAGCTCTTTCACTAGGTAGTATTGAACAACTAGAATAGCAATAATTTTTGCACTAAACCCACACGCTTTTTTTCTTCAGAAACATGGATCTGTCTATGTGTCTATTTATGTATGTATCTATCTATCTTAGAGTCAAACATGCAAGTCTTTTGTCCTCTCTACAACATTTTTCATATTCAGCAAAAACAATTCACTTAACTTTTTTTTTTAATAGCTTTTCAGTTTCTATTCCCTTTGAGTAATTTTTAAAAACCTTTTTTATCTTAGGTAAACCTTGGTACCGATAAGTCAAATAACCAAGAAATGAATTTTAGGGACAAAAAAGTTGGAGAAAATCCCATGGTGTTTATTTCAATATTTAGGAATGATATAAATTCTATTAAAAAGATTACATTTCCCAATTACCTGATTGGGGTTTGGATTAAAGGGGGAAGATCTGACTTTCTGAAAGTGCCATTTCTGAGAGCTGAATCAATCTTAAGGATTTTGGCCAGAAAACAAAGGGGAGGTGGGAAAAGGTAAGTGAAACTGAAGTCCTTGATTTTTTCTTCCTCATAGCAGTTGAATCAAAACACTTTTCTGAAGAATACTTAAATCTTGTAAATAGCCTGAATTTTTTGTTATGGCTTTAATTAAGATGTCTCCCTCCCCAGATCATTAATCTAACCCCTTAAATGCTCAGCTCCACTTTGAATCAAGCCTTTTAACAGTCATTCATTGTATCTTCAACAGTGATTTTGGTTTGAGCACCTGTGGATTTTTGCATATGTTCCTGATAGGAAAAGCAATGGCCACCCATCTTCTGTACACCACCTATTGGAAGCTTAACGTAACCTGGAGCAGTGCAGTGCCGGTAGGATCCCCCCATGCCCAGAAGGTCTCCCAGCTCCAGTCAGAGGAATGTCTGGGACCTTATCTATACTGTGAAAAAATGCCTGGGGTTAGAAAGCAGAGGTCTCTCCAGGCTCACTTTATTGCCCTCTGCACTCCCCACCCACCACAGAAGCAGCTGTCACTGCAGCAAGGGTTGTCCAAGTGGAGCGCGCCTCGGGGGCAGCACCTGCAGCAAGGGGCCCTTGGCTCAGAGCTTCTGTTTGCTCTTAGAAATTTCAGTTCTTAAAACCGATAGCCGGGGCCATGTGTTGCAGGTATTAACTGTACTTCACCTGTGTTGCAATCAAGGGCAAAAATGCGCCATTGCAATCTTAAACTTGTGCTTTTCAGCAAGATGTTCCACCAGATTAACTGCAAGAGGAAACAGTCAGTTATAAGCTATGCATGCTTGCCCACACTGAGCTATGTAACGTCAGCCTTTGTTGATAAGGATGAAGGTACATTGTATTGCTTTAAAAATGGGGTGCTTTACTTAGGGTACGATGAAGAAACAAACTGGATTTTGAAGGAGCTGGCTATTGCTATTTTCAATGTATTAGTTTTTGCCATTTCAGCATGGTCGATGAGAAGCTGAGTGCTCATTGTAGTTATATAGCTGATCATATGAATAATCTCTAAGATTTAATATTAAAGTGTTTTTATATAGTGATAAAAATGGATTTGGCAGAAGTTCACAACAAAATGCAAGTGAAGAGGGTTCCAAACCCCTTCCTCTTATCGACAACACACTCAGAGAGAAGATTTCCCCTTTCTCTTGTATTAATAGGTGGGGTTTTATTATGGGAGTACGTTTTCAGAAGGGCCTGAATGGAGCAATGTGATGGTCTTGCAATTTTAAGATCAGGAAAACATGGCAGGAAGAGAAAGAGCAGGGGCGAAAAAGGAGGAAACTGGACAGGTCTTCTATGTTGGTTTTGCTGGAAAAGCAAAAGATGGATGTGAATCACACAACCAGGCACCCATGGAAGTGAGGCAGATGTTCAGGTCAGCAAGTAGCTCATGTCCACATCTAGGCAACTCCTGCCAGCACATCTCAACCTCTGTTAATATAACCAAAACAGCCCCTGGACTGCTCACTTCAACAGTATAAGAAGGAAGAGAAAGCTGCCAAGGGGGGACACCTGTACACTTATTTGCTGCTTGGGTCCATGTAACAACGATGGTCTGTCAAGCAAGCTCCATCTCACACAAGTGAGGTTAAAAAGCAGGTCCTCTACAACCGCCCTGCAGGGTGGGAAGAACAACCTGAAGGAAAAAAATGAAGCAAATTGTAGTTTACGTTCACAGAGCTGAACAGAACACATAGAGGTGTGCCAGATATAGCACCTTCTATGATACACAAACCATGCAGGGCTATGTCACTTTACGTATTAGGGGTGAAATCCTGGTTTTATTGTAACTTTCACAGAAATAAATTTTCAGAATTGATTTAAGGATTTTTTAATTGCAGTTTTTAATTTTTTTTTAATTTATTTATAGACATTAACATTTTGGTGAGCCATGATGTTTCTATATATGCATCTTGCCAACATCTACCTCAGCAAAAGCCTCAAGTCATTTGAGGACAAACTAGGTCTCACTCTTATAGGAGGGGGAAAATAGTAAAATAGCAAGCTATCAAGCCTCAGTTCTCATGGTAGATGTTGTTAAGAAAAAGGGAGGGAAGAAAGCAGCAGCTAACAAATAGATGGCATGAATTAGAAAGCCTCTTTTTTTAAAGAAACCAACCAGGGTGTGCAGAGAAAGAAGGGAAGGGGAGGGCAGGAAGGCAGTCTCCAACAGCAAATCAAGTCAGATCCTTGGGTGAATGAAGAGCTGTAGCTTACACCCACTGACTATTACAATATATCAGTACTTTTCCCAAGGTCATAACTTCTCAGTTTATACGTGACCCCCTTTTCAGTTCACCTGCTTGCATGGCCCTGAAGGCCCCAAACATGTAGAAATTCCTGACTTTCTTGAAAAAAAACACTGTATAACCCACTCTTTAACCCTCTTGTTATCCAGGGAAGGTCTCAATCCACAAGCCACATATAGCTCGTCAGGCCAGTGTTTCTCAGTGGCTTGAAAGAACTGCTGACCATGAGGCTTGATGCTCAGGTTAGCTGCAGTGCTGGTCACAGGACAGCCCGTGGCCCCACTGATACCTACCGGTCAAGCCTGGAAGCCACAAATAGGTCAACCCTTTTTCTGTTCTGCCTCAGTCTTCGAAAAGAGAACAGCCAACAATGAGGTCTGCTCCTCCACCGTGGGCTTCCACAGGAAAGCCTAGGCATGCCTCCTGTAAATTCAGTTAGGAATAAGTGAACACTACTTACAGGGCAGTATATTTTAGGGATAAATATTTATGCATGTATTATTTCAACTTGAATAGCAGAGGCAGTTGGTGGTGGGGCATGAACAGGATTTGGTCTACTGTGGTGTGTGAAATGCTGCGTTAGATCTGAGTTCTTCTAGTTCCTCCTAAGGGATGCATGACACTAAAAAACCCAAAGAACAAAAGTGTGTGCAGGCACCAGTGGTACACGTTGTCCTAGCATCTCACATCTCAGACAAAAGTGTCTGAGGAAAACCTATACAAAAGTGCATCTTGCAATCTTGACTTATGTTTAGCAGAATAGTTAAAACATGCGCTAGTTTCTGAAGCACAAAAGAGCACATGCTAGCTTTAGACTTGTTAACCCACATGAAAAAAAAACAGAAAAAAATCTATCGTGTGACACAAAATAGCTGTCTTTCTGTTTGTTTCCCACACAGCTTTACTGAAACGAGTCTTTCAAGTCATCTTGTGGCAGACTGTTTTATGCAATACTCCATTAAATGTTTGTCAGATGAGGGTTGTTTCTACATCCCGTTTTTTCTGAAGTCAGTGCACTCCTAGTGTGAAAAGCTTGTTCCAACTGTTTGCCCCTTTGAAGCTGGTAGAGCCAGGCTGCCTCCCCAAGAGGATATCTGTCCATCAGTCAGTCTCTGGGGAATGTGGAAGATTTTTTGTAGTGAACTCTTTATCCTCCATCTCTCAAACCATCCTGCAGGAGCCCTATTCCCTAATTTCACCCTTGTATGTTGCTTTGAGTTCAGATGGTCTGGGATAAAGCCAAACAGAGGACACATTTGATGCAGGCAGTGTCACAGAGTCAGCAGGGCTCTTCCCTGAAAAAGAAATTCTTTCTAGTCAGCAGTCCAGGACAAAGTCAGTCCCCTGAGCAGGTCCTAATAGAGCAGATCAAAGAGACTGCAGGAATAGATAAACAGCCTCCAGGTTCTGAAGTGCAGGGGTCTGCTCTAATCCTGCTCAGATCCCTTCTTATTGAAAGATGCTGCTGCTCTGCTGCAGGGTGGGATGTGGGGGAGTGAGTTGCTGGCATTTGTCAGAGGTGCAAACAGCCTCCCACTAGCTAAGATCTGAGCCAGGTCTTGAGGGACCTTTCCCTGCTCAGGTCACCAACAGCAGAAAGAGTGACATCCTTAGAAAGGACGGTAGCACTCAGGTGTGTCTTCCCAATCTAGTCATGACACCTTTAGATACAGCTGTGTGTGTTTAAAGATCCGTGTATAGGTCTGACTCACATGCACTTCATTGCTACAGTCGGACGTCATTATGGATGTGAGGTCTTCTCCACCCACCTCCTGAGAGAATAACAGATTCCTCCTTCCAAAGCACTAGTTTTTGCCGCATATCAGGATTATTCCTTACTGGAGAGGCACAGATTTTTCCTTCAAGATCCTGAAAGCCTTATTTTTTTTGTAGTGGTATCCTTCATGGAGTCTGTCTCTGCAGCCATGGAAAGCAGCACAACATGAGATGGACCGTCTGTAAATGCCCATGGGGAAAAAGAGGAACATACCTGCCCCGTTATCCTGAGGAAGTGGGCTTTGAAACAAGACAACCGCTTTGACAAACGCCAGGCTGCAATTGACAGTTCCCTTCAGGAGAGCTTGGACATTGGCTAGTAGTGCACTTGAGCAGGCTGAAGCCCTTGTTTTGCAGTGAATGCAGAACAGTCATCAGGAGCTACCGGTAGGACTCACACTGCCGTAGGTAACCACATCGCTTAAATAAGTTGAGGAATAGTAAGAACAAAGTGTCAGGATGAGGTACATTGATCTCAGACTTAGTTGTGGACTTCTACACACCGAATAGCACCTGTGAGGAGAAGAATTTCAGAAGATCTCTTCATTAAGACAAGGATCATAATGTACCTGACCTTTTCCAGGCATTTTAGTAACTTCTTAAGACAGGCCTGAGTAAATGTCAAACTGGCACATGGTATTGACATTCCTGAAGAAGATGGAGAAGCAAAGCCCAAGGACGAATGGGGATGCCAACTCCACACTTGTCCTCAGATTGAACATAGCTCTTCATTTCTGGAAATACTTCTCAAAAAGCCCTAGGGGCTTTACAGTCTACATCTCATCTTAGCTCAGAGGTTTTCTGGGTGCAGTAATGAAAACATTTGGCAAAGGTTTCACACAAGTACAGTGAGTGCTCTGTCTGCACGAGGAAGGAGAACCAGCTCCTTCTTGATTTGGCATGGATTTGTAGTCCTGGATAGCTTGTCTATTTTGTTATTCCAGGCAAGGTTTCAGTAGGTGAGATAAGATATTTGGCAGGGTTCTTTCACGCTCACACATGAGCTGACATAAGCCTGCATGGACTGTGCGAGGTGAGGGATGGTAGGGGAAAGCTCTTGATTTCAGGCTTAAAGTCTAGCTGACTCTAAGCTCTCCCATAACACTTCCATTGGCTAAACTAGGCTTTTTACAGATCTGCCATGCCTACCCACCAGCCTTTGAACCTAAGACAGAACACATCTGAATACCTTTTGGTGTGTTAAAAAGAAACCTCTATTATAGGTCTATTTTTCTTACGGACAAACATTCCTAGGACAGAGTGGGGGGAAATCCCATCGAAGCCTGTGACATTTCCTAGGACGATTAGCAGCCGTTAGTACCATTGCTATACATTGTGCCCCTGTAACTTCTTTCAGCATATATTTTATAGTTCAGTCAAAACACCCTACCCACCTATCCAGAGCTTGTGGGTGATAGCCAGTCACCCTGGGTGGTTCAGTCGGCAAGATTTTGTGTGTTTTATGCAAAAGCCAGAAGGGAAAATCAAGTTTCTGATCCATAACCCCACTAGAAAATAGCCTCAACAGAAGGTAATTTGCAACTACTCTGCTCCTGAGGGACAGAAATACTGGCCTGAGAACAGTATGTGCTGTGAGGACCATAGTCTTACACATAACCAAAGGTGCATTTCAAGCACTCGCTGGAACATTGTTCCTTCCAGTTGCTTCAGTGGATGCACACATTCATGAGGTAACTCCTGACTTGGGGAGTCCGGAGAGGGTAACCTAAAAAAGCTTCAGTATTCTTGTGGACACTTGACCAGAAAGAAAAAAAGAGAGAGAACCTAAAAAGCATCAGAGAGAAAGCAAGGTGCCTTGACTTTCTTTTTTGGCCCTACAGCCTAGTGACTTGCACGGTGACTCCGCTGCTCTGGAGGCCCTGTAGAGCACAGCCACAAAAGCTGTTTCATGCTATGTAAGCAGTTTGCTGTGAAGCTGGCTGAGATGCTTGTTCTTTGTGCATCACAGCAACCATTTTCTGAAAGTCCCACCAAAGAGATTACCTTCTTGCAGGTTTTAAACCAATCTGTGGCCAAGCATGTGTCTAC
The DNA here is from genome assembly GCA_013401315.1 of Balaeniceps rex. Lineage (NCBI taxonomy): Eukaryota > Metazoa > Chordata > Aves > Pelecaniformes > Balaenicipitidae > Balaeniceps > Balaeniceps rex. The sequence continues at coordinate 42,769 of VYZW01019043.1, read as the reverse complement.
ATCTCCTGCTGTTAAGGAAGACTTAGTCTTTCAGGCACCTTTGAGAGAGGTGCACAGTTTTTGTCTCTAGTCTTCTCTTTTTATGCTCACTTTCCTTTTATTCAGGTGATGGGAGAGCAATGGGAACATCTCTCAGTTTCAAGAGCACTCTGAAAAAGATGCCAGTTTATGGGTGTTACCCCATAAACAGAGTGACAGGCTACCTGCCGTTCACTTTGTGGTTTTAGCTTTGGGTATATAGCTGTGAGCACAACAGCATCTACAAAAATGGACACCCAGTTTCAGGGGTGTTTCATAGGGCTGCTGACCTTCTGCACTGGGACACTGGTTCCTCCCCAGGACAACAGGATATGAAAATCTCCTAGCTGAAAACAGAGAACTGTCTCTCCTGGGAAGGAAAGACTGTTTTGGGGGTATAGATCTGACCATTGCAGAGCTTTGCAAGGTTGCTTTCCTCTCTGAATTACCAAATATTTCTGGATCACTGTGCGCTTGCATACCACGTTGAGAGCAAGAGACACTACACTGTTAATAAGTATTTGCACCATTAACCTACCCCTATTTTAGCTTATGCTACATTTCACAGCAGCATAGTCCATATGGGGCTGACTCTCCCCCAGGAGGAGCAGACTAAGCCCTCCATCCTCAGCTTGCTGGGTATGGGTCACATCTTCCACTTACTTACCTCTGGACAACCTACACCTGGGCTTAATGAGGATAGTCTGCTTACGCAGATAGACAGATACACAATCCTAACTTATTGGGCTTGCACCATGTCCTGGTTTCAGCTGGGATAGAGTTAATTTTCTTCCTAGCAGCTGGTATAGTGCTGTGTTTTGGATTTAGTATGAGAATAATGTTGATAACACACTGGTGGTTTAGTTGTTGCTAAGCAGTGCTTACACCAGTCAAGGACTTTTTAGCTTCCCATGCTCTGTCAGGTGCACAAGAAGCTGGGAGGGGGCACAGCCAAGACAGTTGATCCAAACCGACCAAAGGGCTATTCCATACCATATGACGTCATGCTCAGTATCTAAACTGGGGGGAGTTGGCCGGGGGGCATCGGTCGCTGCTCGGGAACTGGCTGGGCATCGGTCAGCGGGTGGTGAGCAATTGCATTGTGCATCACTTATTTTGTATATTTTATTATTATTATTATTATTATTATTATTATTATTATTATTCCCTTCCTTTTCTGTCCTATTAAACTGCCTTTATCTCAACACACAAATTCACAAATTTTACTTTTTTTTTCTGATTCTCTCCCCCATCCCACTAGGGAGGGGGAGAGTGAGCAAATGGCTGTGTGTGTGTTTAGCTGCCTGCCAGGTTAAACCACAACACACCACAAGTCCTCCCTGGCTGTAAAGGCTGATTTGTGTGTGTATGTCCTCCAGAGACTTGGCATTGCCCCTCCTTCACAAGACAAGCAGGCTAACCTCAGCCACCTGAAATAACTTTTGCTGCCTACTTTCTTCCTCCAGAAGAAAGGGAGCACATGAAGAAGCTGTTAAACGATTATTGCTGGTCCTTCTGGGAGTCCTTTGAGGTTGATGGTGAAGTGCCTCCATGCAGAAACACTGGCACAAGGCTTCCCTGTTCACGTGCAAATGTGTGAAATCTCACCACAGTCAAAACCTGCTGTTATTGCCCTATTTGGAGCCTGACAGATAGCCTGGGCATCCTATCTAGGTAACAGTCTAGGCAAAGAGCCCTGTTGCCCATGAGACTATTAGGACAGGATTGTCCCTCTCTCATGGGACAGGAGGTGTGTCTTTGTCCTGCTCTCGCTGTTTTTTTGTAGCTTTTGTAGCCTCATCACATAGTGCTACAATTTTTGGATTAGTGCAGACCAGTTGCATTCAGAATATACACAGTCCAGCTATTCTGGGTGCACAGGATGCAGGAGACCCTGTGGCCTCCTTGAAGTCTTCGCATAAGTGACTAACTCTGAATGTTTGAAGGTCAATCAGTTTGTGCTGCATGAAATAACTAGCAGGCATCTGGGCTATTTTGTCACCTTTAGCATATCTAAGACAAAAATTCCAAGTCTTCTCAGATAGGGCTCAAACAAGTGGTGTCTTGCTGAAGTCCACTAGCTCCATACCTGCCCTTCTGGGGCATGTAATGGGCTGCTAAAGGCCTGGTTATTTTGTGGATTCTTTGCCTTAAGGTCATCCAGCAGTTCCCAACACTTACAGGGTAAATTCCTCTCTGAGTCTCAACTCTAATCTCTGCAAGGATACCAGGAAAACCATGTTTTCTGCGTGGAATCCCATAGTTCTTGTTTTAAGTGCAGTCCAGTGTTAAAAGATTGTGTATTGACTAGGCTTTTCAAACAAATCTGACTCTTATCAAGACACACAAACAAGAGCAGAATAACTTTGTAATTTTAAGAGGATTATTTTGTATTTATAAGCCATAGAAAAAAATATATTAAAACCCTCTATATGTTATCTAGCCCACCCAAGCATTGCCAACATCTATGATGTGCACTGTGGTGAGGTGTCCACCTTGGCTGTTCCTGCTGCTCTTTGAGAGGTTATCGGGCTATCCAACCCACCACCCTTTGAATTAGTTTCCAAGCTCTGAACCTTCATGTGTTTACCAGTTGATCCTCCCAGCCTCTGCGCTGGCACTCTCCATAAACCAGTGTCCCCCGGGAGCAAGGCTGGAGAGCTCAGGAAGCTGCAGGGCACAAAAGCACCAAGCTCTTGCGGCACTTCTGAAGAACTTGTCACTTCTGAGCAGCAATCTGAAATTATAAATCTCTCTCTCCCGCTTCAGCACAGCCAGTTTAAGAAGAGGTTAACTCCTTGTTTTCATACAATAGGCACCTTGCAGCATTCACGCTGCGTTGTAAGGTATGAAAATCCTCTTCATCAGGATGGAGTAGTTCAGTAGAACTAAGTTCACTGGAAACAGGGCAGAGGATTGCTTTGTCTTGAAGATGCGACAACAGAAGGGGAGAAAATAAAACAAGGTAATGTTTTCACTTATTGTATAGTTAATATTAACAGTTGCAACATGTACATAGACACAAGTAGAAATTAAACAAAAACAGAGCCATTAATAAAGGGTCAAAATAAATAAAAAAGAGGAAAAAAATTATCATTAGATATTTACAGTGTGCCTCCCACAAAATCTGAGTAAGGGAAGGTGGTCTTGAAGTAGTCTTTAAAAAAGAAAACAGGAAATGGAAATACAGCTCCTCCAAAACAATTACAACCCAGCTGGTTCAGATTCTTGTTATCTATGGGATTAGGTAGCAACGTAACAGCAAAAAAAAGTGGCAATATTAATCCAGTCCAGATACAGGAGCATCTTGTCTCACAGACAATCTTTTTACTCCTCAGGGAAACGTTCTTGCAATAGTCCACGCGCTCCTGGGTACTGCACTACCTGTATCTCTGCATGGACAGCTGTGCAGTCAATAACAACACAAGCTTTACGAAGGCCGGAGCAATACATTAACACTATTAGAGAGGGGATGCTTTGCATACTGAAGGACTAATTGAACAGAGTCATGTGAAAAGTGGTATCTGCCTACAAATATAGACAGGTGGAAAATACTTGTTTGAATGATAGAAAAGGATTGGAAGGAAGGGAAGTTTAGTCTAGCATACAGGCACGTAAGCAAAATGGTGGAAAAAAGTCTGGGAACATGGACGATTGTCCCAGACAGGAATTTTTTCATGGGAAATGGACCAAGTAACCTAATTTTTCTTGCCTTTTTCCTCCATAAATTCTCTATGGATAATAAGAATATGCAGTCTGAAATCTCGTTTAGTAAAACTACAGAAGGAGTTACTATAAAGCAAAACAACTGCTTACTTTTAAAATTTTTAATACAAAAATGTTACAGGAAAATATGGATTGGTGGGAAGCAATTAAACTTTCAAATATCTATAGCTGCATGCAAACAACTCCAAAGGAACCTGAATTTTGATTAGTAAATTATTGTAAAGATACTTACTTAATACTTAAAAAAAAGGCAGGGCAGGAAAGTTAGACTTCCAAGTACCTCAAACTCAAATATTTACCAGTTCCTGAAGCTTGCATAGCTTTCCAAAATAATATGGTCTACCTACTGTGATTTTTTTATGTTATTATCTCAGTTCTAGCATTCGTGTGTCTCTGATGATGCTAGAGGTGGGAAAAAAAAAACCTGAGTACAGACACAACATGTTAAAATTGCTATGAGTTGATCTACTTCTGTCACCTGACTTCCATCTATGATATCTATTTTGTTTTTTTCTTCAAAACCTGTGCAGACAGACAGCAAGATAATCAGTATTTTGCAAAGAAACTCTATAAGCCCCACTTGGCCATTTGTTAATAGTGGTACAGTGTTAAGATCTAAAGCATAGGCTTTGTCAGCTTTGGATATTTATGGAAATACTCGTTTCCCAAGGCCATTTTCTACAGTGTAGATGCAATGTTGTCTAAGTGTTTTTCATTGTACCTATACTTTGAACAGTTTTAAGCAAAACAGCAGTGAAGATGCCAGCCCTAGCTGGTATTTATTTTATGAGACCTGTTGCTGTTGTTACCACAGAAGTATTTAGGAAAAGAGGTTCATCACTAGCAGAAACTCGTATTAGCCAGCTTGTACTCCTTTCTCAGGAAGGGTTCAAATTACCTTCTGAAAATTACCCACCAGCTGGTTGTACAGGAGTTTGATGACCTATGTTCAACCGATCCCGGAGAAAACAAATACTTCCAGCTAGCTTCTTTTAGCTTCATATGAAGCTTTGACGTTTCTCAATGTGGTTGGGATTTGTTCCCAAAGGAGTTATAGAACTAGTAAGAAAAAGTTCGGTAAACAAGCAGTTAAACTGGCATAGGAATTTCCTCTTCAAAAATTTACATGCTTAATGCCGAAGTGTTGGCAATTAAATAAAGGTAGAATTAAAGCATCAATCTTTTACCTCTTAGAGGAAAATAGTAATGCCGCAGTTCTCATTATTCACCAGAAAGGATCTGTTTTCTCGTGCCACCTTCTCTAAAGATAAGAAGTATTTTGGCTTTGTTTTATTTGCACCTTCAAACACAAGACTTCTTTACATAGGCAGCAGGCAAGCAAACACAGTTCTTTCTTAAGGAATTAATGTAGCCACCGAACCACAATAAACCAATGAAGATAGTCAGACCTAAATTAAGAACGATGAAGAAAGACGAAGAAATGTAAACATATTTTAGTCATTAATGAGGAAAATGTAGCAAGCAGTAAGAGTGCTGAGTATGTAATGTTCTACTACAGATTAATAATTTTTATACTGAGATGTGGACTAGTGGTAACTGTGATTCAAAAATAATTTCAGAAATCACCCTTTTTTCTACACCCCAAAATATATTCATATTGCAACTAGGGCTTCATTGAGCCACTTCAGTTAAAATTAAAAAAAAGCCAAGAAAAATAACTGAACATATTGGAGTCAAACTGTAAAATCTTGTCTTACTCCCAACCATAACATTATCCTGTGAAAAGTTATGGACAACACATCTAGCTGCTTCCACAGAAAGCACAGCTTCCTGAAGGTCACAGAACCGCAAGTCCCCTCATTTGGAGTATTTGTTCAGAAGTACAATAACAGAAACCCAAATCTTGCATTTGCATATGCAAACAGCACTTTCTCGTAATTGCAGTTAAATATATTTTTTCCTGAGTTAATTGCTGGCTTGCTGAAGAATATAAACAGGTGAAACTGAACTGCATTTTCACGTGCTTATCGCATGCCTGATCCAGTGAACTGGATCAGTATTTTGTTTGTGGCCAGCTGGTGATTTACAGTTTTCTGACTTCATCTGCACAGTTTACCAGGGAATTAAAACAATGTCCAACTGTTGATAAAAATCAAGTACTTATACCTGATGCAGGAACAGACTATAAAAGCTTGCCTAGCTGCAGGTAAATATAAAGGGGACACTTTAATGTTACCCTTTTATAACAGGTTAATCAACAAGTCTCCAAGCACTTTTACAAATATTTGGTTAAATGTGAAAATAGCTATACTCCTCCTGATAATGCATACCATTAATTCCCTTTGACAGAGCAGGAAATGGAGGAAGATGGAAACAAGTTTGCCAAAGTTATACAGCAAATCTGGAGCTGAACTGGATTGAAAGTGAAAAAAACCCTTTATTATTCAGATAAACAAAAGGAAATTCTTTTCGGATACAATTTATCTCTGGTTATCTCATGCAGGTATTCAGAAAATTCAGCTGTTCAAAAGGTCTTGTTCCTATTTTTTTAATTCTGTAGCATAGAATTATTACCAAAGAAATGAAAATCGGTGGTCTTCCTGGATCTATAAAAAATAAGTTATTTGTTGATATGTCACGAGTAACAGTCAATGTTTAAAAAATAAATTATGATTGAATGATCAATTGAGAAGATCTGGCTCCACTAAATCAATGTTAATTTTGTCCAAGATTACATTTGGATCCAAAACATCACTTTTGGTCTCTAATTGGAAACAAAAAAACAACTTAATTTAAGATTTATTGTGGTTTATTTCTTTTTACTTTCCCAATCAGTATTATTCTGTATGCATAAGCAAAATGAAATATATTTGATCCTAATTTCTACTGAAACACAGTTCTGTCACTAATTGATAAAGCCAATTGCATAAGAATTGAGTCATTTTCCTTTGGTGAATTCATATTAAATAAAATATTTTACAATGTAAGTCAAAATATATTTATGTAATTTCTTTTTATAAGAACAGTAAGATCAGTCTGCATCGAAACCCGTATTCACTGTGAATTGTATTTGCTTCAGGCCTGTTTGCTGGCACAAGAGTAACTATAAACCTGGTTTAACTGGCTGAGCAGTTTGGATTTATGGCTGCTTTGTGTTACAAGTGCAAGATAAAGCTAACAACCAGATCAGTGAAAAAAAAGTCCCAAGAATCAGGAAAAAATTGTACAATAAATTAAAGTTGTCATTCAATTTCTGTGCCACAAGAGTAGCATTATTTTAATGTGGATAGCAGGTCAAATTTGTAGGTCAAATTCTATTCTGATGTAGGAAAATGCAGCTGTATTTACATGGTACACACAGAAAAATCCAACAAAGAGCAGTATTTGAATTTTTATTCTCTCTTGTTTTACGATAACAGACAAGAAACCCATTGAAACAACATGCACCTAAAGGAAAGCTAAGGTCGCTTATTATTCCTGACAGTTTTCTTCCCTCTGGGAGAGAGCAAAGAATTTCATAACTCTGAGATTTTCTTTGTCTCTATACTAGAAAGCTAAACGGGGAGGGAAAAAAAAAAAATTAAGAACCAAGAAGAGCCAGGGCAACTTTCTGTTTTTTCATCTGCGTAGGGCTTGAAACGCCTAAAAAAGTTTCTGAAAGGCTGGGAAAGAAGTGAGAACGTTCACAGGGGCACACCTTTGTAATCTGCAGACGCATAGTTCCCAGATAACAGGGTAATTGGCTTAAGTTGTGTTTTTTCAGCATATTTAGTTAATGCCCTAACAAAAGACTACCTCCTGTTTCACAGGCATTCAACAGTTAGAAAAAAAGACAATTTTTGAAGATGTCTGCCCATTTATTTTGATTTTTAAATATACCTGCAACAGGTAAATTTATGTGTGTGTGTTCTTGGTGATACCAGCAGATGCAAATGTACTTCCAAAGTCAACATACACTTAGTTTAAGCTTAGTTATTAAATGACTAATTAAGTTCCCAAGTTTGATGTAGGAGTTTTATGGGTGAGCACATAACTGTAGCGTCTATTGTAAAGTGTCAACCACAGAGGTCTCTCTCATGGTACTGATAAAAAAAAAATGCATAGAGGACTCCACCGCAGTACAGCATAATGAGATACCTCGTGCTTTAAGCTGGGTTGTGAAATCGAAGTAGGTGTTGAGTTGGGTGAGCCAGTTCCTCATCTGAATGTTTGGTTTGTTTTTTCTTTTTCAGTTGTGGGCTTTAGCACTGACTTTCCCTGGAGATACCTCTAATTCTAGTTCTACTGGTGTGGTAAAAGGAAGTCTTGTGCCGTAGTCCCTAAACGGCAAGGGCAAGCTCACCCTGACGTGCTTTGAGTAAGTAGTCTGAAGTTTGGCTTTAGAGAGACCTTATCTCCCGCTCCCCTGGGTTTCTGATTAGACACTAAAAACACGGGCAAAAATTCAGAAGTAGGAAAGACAATGCAGCAAATGACATGTTGGGTATTAACAGAGTAGGAAATGAACTGTGATGACAAAGTGCCGCAGAAACAAAGCGAGTTACGATTAACGGGTGGGTAGAGCTACTTTAAAGAATAAAGGAGGTGCCATAGGAAGCCAAAGGTATCATGTGGTAGGATGTACAATAAAAGGTCAGTTTATTTTACAGGATGAAATTCAGGTGCTTAGCACCAATCTACAGAAACGTTAGCTTGTATGCCTGTAAAAAACAAAAGAAAACATCCAAACACCCTTCCCCTGCCCCGCAAGTGCATAAATATGGAGGAGAAAGTGGTTCACCGAACATTTAACTGTTAATATTTAAGTGAGAGAAAGGTGTTCGGAGTAAGTGCTGAGATGAGCAGCGTTAGGCTGGGTCAGACATCTGGAATTCTGGGCAGTGAACTCTGGGCTCCTCAGCAAGAGAAAGTCCCTCTCCAGCAGAGGACTCACCTGCCCCTCCGAAACCATGCAGCCACTCTGAAAAACCAAACCCTGCCCTGATCTCTCCTTTAAAGGTTGCTTATAATCCATTAACAAAACGAATACCCAGCATCCTGCTCTGCAAAAGCCACCTTGCATAATTAAAACACGATAATACATACATACAACTATTTTGGAAGAGATTACAGGGCCACGAGCTCAGTCCTCAACTAGAAAAGACAGACCTGACAGCTTGCGAGAGGAGGCAGTGTCCCCCTCTGCCGCCTCCGCTGCTCCAGCTCTTCTGTTCCTTTGACCTTTGTTAGCAAGCTGAGTTAATCTTGGGGAATATTAACCTAGTTTAAAAAAAAAAAAAAAGCAAGCTTTTACCACGTTAGAGATCTGAAAGGCCAACCCTTTAGTGAGCCAGATACCAGCCTGAAGGAAGGAAGGGAGGGCAGAATTGGGGGAAAGAGGGTAGGAATGCACTGTTCACTGAGCAGCTCAGCCCTCTCTGAGAAGAAAAGGTGTTAACAGGGATAATCAACGAGCTGCTGGCTTATGCCCAGAGCTTCAAGTCTGTAACTCAGCAGAGCGCCATTCGTTTTAGTGGGGCTGCACTGAATCCCCCCCACGGCAGGTCTGGTATCATTTCATAGTGCACAAAGCAATGTGGGTCCTCATAAAGAGTTTAAAACTTCTCTGGCAGAGGAGCACACCGCTCCTCAGCACAGCATATTTGTTACCTGCTACAGTGTCCTTCTGCCCAGTTTTGTTTATAACACCTGAACTGATGCAATACCTTAGAAGTGGCTACATATAGACAACATCAACTTACAGAGGAACCAGCCTATATATTTTACATCTCCCTTTCTCCTTATCTGTAGCTATTGTGCAAGACATTTGGACAAATCCAAAGCGAGATCCGGGATATTCTAAAGCTCAAAAGAAATACCTTTTTGAAACATAATTTTTTAGGTATCCTAATAACTAAGTGAGCTTTTTCTTGAGAGAGGAACTAGACATCATCAGTACAGAAGTACATAGCCTCCAAATGACTTTCAAAGAAAAAAAAAAGATGTGAATTTCCAAAGGAGAGCAATGTCCAGGTTCTCCTGTAGAGCAGAATAGATCTTGAGGTATCTCTCTTTGATGATCATGTGGTCATCTCTCCTTGTGGCCATGATGCCAAGTGACAATTTGCAGGGTCATTTTCCTCCATCTTGGTAAAGAAACTTACCAGGGAAACCTTATGACTAGATACCCTGCTTCAGTCCTAAAACATCTCTAAGTTCTGAAGGCCACTGACAGAGTTACTGTAGATTAAAGACAAGGACATGCCACACAGGTGGACATGTTAGAGAACCACAGAAGGTGACAATGCACTGCATTTTAGTTGTGACTTAGGACGATTTTACGTTTTACTTCAGGTGAAATTTGAGGTCCGATTCCTGCAGCTGAATCCATGCTGGAAATTTACTCAATCTCACTGGTTCCTTTTGGGAGAGCATGAGCAAAAATAGCCCTAAAAAAAGGTTCAGCTGAAAAGCCTAAGCTAAAGTTTAAAGACGTTTCAGCCAATACTCCTTATGTTTATGCACTAAAGGGTCTGAAGATACATAGTTCTCTTTGAACAAATACAGAGAACTGGAAAAATGCTGAAGGTATGATGTGGCTTCTTGGTGCACTTGATGTAATTCCTTGATATGCATTTGAAAATATAAACAAACCCCAAACACTTATCATGCCAAACTTGTGTACTTTGCCTTATCTGTAGGCTCTGTATAGAGATGTTAAGTGTAGCATGCAGCGATATTGTAGCTAATTTGGAGCTGTTATTAAAAGTGAGTGGAATTTCTTTCAAATGCCTATGCATTTTTCCAGTTGTACTCTGAGGTTTTGGGATATAAGTGGACTTCTTTGCAGTGGAGCTCAGCTTTGGCAGCAAAAAAGCGCACCCAAGGATCTGCTTTACAGGAGAGTTACCCCAAGTCACTAGAGCGTTATAAGTAATGTGACAATTGAGATTGCAGCAATTTTTCAGAGTGCCCCTTTATTAAATGGCCATAAAAGGCAAAAGAAAAAAAAGGAAGTCATCTCCCTGGGCTGGGTCTTTTATGAACAACCTTTATCAGCTCCTAACCAGTTCAGGAAGCGTTGCGGCTTCGTATTTGCATACAACACCCTGAAACGCAGGCTAATAAAGGCTGATGTGTAAGTTCAAAAATAGCACGCCCCCCCCCCCAGCACGCTTAGGCTAGGGCAGCAAAAGCAAAACCTGGGAGAGGCCCGCCCGGAGGAGTTGCGGCACCTCCGCCCCCGGGGGGGGCCTTGCGGCGAGAGGCACTGCCACCGTGGGGTGCCGCGGCCCGGGGGGCTGCGGGTCCTTCCCGGGGCTCCCTTCGCTTCCCTCCGGCTTGTTTGTTTTGCAAACGTCCATGGGAGGAGGAGGAGAAGCAGGAGAGCTGGAGGAAGGGGGAAAGGGGACCCCCGCTCCGGTGCAGTCTGGCTGGGGGCGGCTGCCGGCCCCCACCGGGCGGGAAGGGCTGCCCGTGCCCCCCGCCGGCGGCGGCACAGCACGGCCGGGCACCCCCCGGAGGGCTGGTGGGCGCCGTCCCACCGCCCCCGGGCCAGANCGCCCGGCCCGGCCCGGCCCTGCCCGGCCCAGGCCGGCCCGGCCGCAGCCCCTTCGCCCATCACGGGCTCTTCCCCGCGGGCCGGGGAGCGCCGTCGCCCCGAGGGGGGGGCCCGTCCCGGCCGCCCCGAGTTGCGCCTGCCTTTTTTTTGCTTTTAATTAAGGAACTTCGGCTTTGTTTTGGGAGGGGTGCGGAGCTCGGCGCGGTGCCCGGGGAGGAGAGCCCCGCGGGCCCGCCCGGGGCTGGGGGCAGCGGCGGCGGCGGCGGCTCCCGAGAGCGAGAAAAGGAGGCGCCGGCTGATAAAATCGAGGGGGCACGTAAGCTGGTCCCTTTCAGCCGCGTTTCCTTCTGCCTTACCCGGTCGCCCCCTTTCCGCAGCCGGTCTCTCTACCGGTAGGTGCGGCGCGAAAAAGTTGCGCTTCCCCGCGGACCGGTGGGTAAGGCAAGACGGGAGCTAAAGTAGCACAGAAGAGGTGGATGGGTGCTGTGAAGTGAATAACAAGGTACAGGAGGAAAGGTGCGGAATTCTCTACGCACGCCAGTGCTGTCCCACCTCGTACTTCTCTCGAGGTGGAGGTTGTCCATTTCTTGCCGTTGTGATGAAGGGAGACGAGATGCTGCGAGATTAGGCAGCTTTTTCAAGGTCACGGAGTGAGTAGTGTCTCATCTGGAGAATAAACTAGAACAGCATCTAGTTCTGGGGCCTCTTCGTTGTCTATTAATGTCCACCAGCACTGCTTTGGTTTCTTGTGAAAGCGCTCATCTCTGTTTACAGTTGTCACAACTTGTCAAGTAATTTTGGAAGAGTAACTTTGTTGATAGAGTGCCTTCCCACAGGAGCCATATCATTGACACTTCTGGGCCAAAGCTTTGAACACTGAAATCGGCTGCACTCCACGCCTCCCCTCGGGTGGCTTTACTGATGATCATAGCTTACCTGGACCTCTAATTTCACCTCAGGTTTCTGGGTGGGTGTCAGTGAATTTAAGAGAGCGTTCTCACATTGTGCCTTTGTCCTACGTATCCCTGTTTGCCCTGAGTAAAGTGACACTAATGCCTTTAGTGCTTTAGAAGGAGCCAAAGGAAGTGTCTTCACCTCTGAAGGGTGATTTGCATCAACTAAGGCAGTGTTAGGTGGGGGAAGAGATGGTCATCGTGTGTGGCGTAGATCAATGAAACTGGGAAATGATTGCAATTGTGGCTGTTACCTATGCTTATCAACGTAAATGTAAAGCCAAAAGACAGGTGGACTAAGATAAAATTTGATGTCAAAGTAGGACCTAGCATGTCTTTTTTCCTTTTTCCTTTCATTCTTAAACTGTTAAAAATTACACTGGTACATAGGAAAGTCAGCCTAGAGCAAATCTGTCATGGTAGTCTAGCCTGAAAATGGAAATAAGTTGAAACTATGTTCCTGGATGTTGATGGAAAAACAAAGCAAAACAGTATTCTAGGATGCTAGTCAAAATATTTCTCTCCGAGTTGCCACTCCTGGAGATATGGGCTTTTCCTCTTGTGTCAGTCAAGGGTCCGTCCACACCGAGTAGTTCCAGTACCACGACGGTAACTCAGCTGTGTCCGTGCTACTACATTGGTACTGCTCCCATGTCTTTGATGCGTGGATCCCTAAACCTGTCTCTTGGCAATATGAGCCTCCCCATGGAGTGAAACCTCCTGCCAGCAGGCTTGCTATTCTTTCTTATCTGCCGTAGACCCCTTGGAAGTGGGGTCTGTAGGATCCTGTAGGATCCTCAGGATCTGTAGTTCGCAGGTTGAAAACAGCTGACCTGGACAAGTATCTAAATAAAGTCTGATTTGTTAACATTGCTAGTTTTTATTTTTCTGCGGAGTGGGTACCTGCTGGTACCATATTCATACAATATTTATTTGCAAATCGAATATGGTAAATAAGTGTTCTTGAGAGCTTTTTTTCCTTGCCAGAGACTTCCAGTGCCGTAGACAAAGACTTGAATTTTACTGCCACAAGATGAGATTATTTGCTCCTGCTGTGGAAGGAGAAGGGCAGAGGCAGAACTGAGGATGCAGTGTAGGGGACGAAAGCATCCAAATGCCAGGCTGGCTGTTGCTGCATCCTCTAGCAACGCTGTGATCTGTGCGCATGAGGTGGTGGGTGCTGTGGGCAATGGCTGCCTCTGCAGTTGTTGCCTGACCAATAGGTCCATCTCCTACCATGCCAGCAAATCTGGTTCTTCTGGGCTCTTAATCCTTTCTATTTCAGAAATGGCTTTTTTTGTAGGGTCTTCTGCCACTCGTCATCCGCTCAGCTAGGCAACAGCTTTTCAGCCTCATTTCCCACCCCATTTTTCCTAACAAAGGCACGTGATGTACTTGTGATAGGCTGAGTTTCATAGTAACATCTGGTTTCAGAGAAGACAAATAGATGATTATTTGTAGTATGAATACAGCGTCCTATAATGTTTAAAATGAGACTGCTATGCTCAGAGCTTTTTAATGCCTTTTTTTTTGCACGTGGAAGTAGTATTAATCTTGGTTTGCTAGCCTTGGGAGTACTGTTGCAGACTTTATTTGAGCTTCTGGTAGAGCTTATCAAGAGGCACTGTTTTTTGACACATGTTGATAAGTAGTTCTACAGTTTAATGATATTTTAGGAACTCATCTAGAATAGCTTCAAAGCTATTTCTTAAGAGATCTAAGAATGCCAAGGCTCTGTTTGTGGCAACATTTCATATAAGTATTTACATAGTCTCCTATAGTTCTCTGCAAGATGTGTAATGTTACTGCACAGGCATGCTGAGTAGAGCTTACCTCTACCGAGAAGGTTGGCCGAAAGGCCAGGACATTGGGAGCACCTGATTTTGATAACTTTGAGACGTTCAGTTGCTTGTCGATTTGTCTTTGACCCCTTCCAGAGGATACGTTTTACCCTGTGGAGTAAATTACATTCACTTTTTTTAATCATAGCAATAAAAATATTCAGTACTACCTCCTGAAGAAGTATCAAGGAAATCTTGGTAATGAAATGAGATGAAAATTCTTATTCAGTTCCTTTTTTCATACATAACTGGATTTTTTTTTAGCCTTTCTATACTTCATTTGCAAGTCATGATAATTTTTAGTGTTGCTTGTTAAAGAAGAATCTTGACCATGTTTCTTTTCTCTTGTCTAGATAGCGGAAAAGATCATGTAAATGAATCTGGAATCACCTCTTTGCTTGTTTTCTCTCTTCTGATTTTTTTTATTGCCCCTCCTCCCTTTTCTCCCCACCTTCGTATCACGGTTATATTGTGTTTAAGGTTATGCTACCAAAACTTGTAGGTGGTCATAAAACAGTTAGGAATAAAAAAATGAAAGCATACTTCGTTTCTAGCATCGTCAACAAAAGCCATAATTTGTTGGCTTGCCCTTTTTTAAGGTTGAGCTTTGCACTGGAATGACTCCTTTGCTATCTTAATGAGTTTTGCCAGCTTGTTCATTTCCATGTGCTCTATTTCTTTATCTGGATAAAGGAAACTGCTAATTTTGTGGATGTGACACTGTTAGTCAGTGTTCATGTAGACTTTGGATGCTTTTATGCTTCCTCCTTTTAGAAGCTGAACTTGACTTCATGCATTTGGCTTTTAACTGTCCTGTCCTCTTCCTTCTTCCTTGTTTGCATGTAGTTGCTTTTATGTAGGTCTAACTGTGAAGAACTAGTTTGTTTTTTTTGGTTGTTGTTTTTTCAATTGTTGATACCTATCGTAGAGCTTATCAAACAGCGAATGATGTTTCTATTTCAGGAAATAGCACAAAATCTGTATTGAAGTAATATGTAAATGCAGGAAGTATACTGTTGCCAATATAACTCTGGCTTCATTGGCCAAGTTGAATTCAGTGTTATATTGGGATCTCTGAAGGTAGTTATCCTATTGACTTTGGCATCTAGGCATGGAAACAACATATAGTGATGTCTATATAAAGCTTGTGGAAACTAATATAGCTAGCGGTACTCGTGGAACTCTACACCTCCAAAGCATGGTACTGCTCTTAATTAACAATTATGACATGGTGTGTACTAAGGAAGTACTATTATTATTTCTTGCATGAAGAACTAGGGTAAAAGCCAGCAAGTCTGGTTTCATTAACAAAACCGTGGTTGAATCTTTAGGGTTTCTTTGCCTTTCATTCTTTCTGTTGTCTTTTTGGGATGTTGGCTCCTGGCTAGCGAAGGACACGCGCGGTATAAAGGAGTCATGACCTGATGCTGCTGTAAGGAGGCAAAAGTAGAGGCTTGCCTTCGCCCAGCAGTTGCAAGGTGAGGGGCTTAGGAGGAGGTGGTGGTGAGGACCACTCACAGCTGAGCGGCACGACTCTGCTTGGTGCTTTTCCTGTCCAGGGGACAGAGTGGCTGTCACTGTGGTAGGGAGGAGGACAAGCCTTTGGAGGACTAACAGTCAAGGAAGTCTATATTCAATTAAGTAGTATGTTATCAAATGAAGTACAGACCAACTCTACTGCAACTTTTGCTTAAATATAAAGAACTGATTTGCAGAAATCCATAGAAAAACTAAAAAAGCTATTGGATTACATTTGGTTTGAATTAATCTAATATTTTCAATTTTTTTATTGTTTGTTTTTTTTTTCATTCTGACAAGTTTTCTTGGAAAAAAGGATGGTTTTTTTTTTAATCTTAATGACCCATGACAGAACTTTGATTATAACACTCCTAAGGCACATGTGAGAAGAAGCTAAGATATTTCAAGTAATAGCTGCGAGCTGCGAGGCAGGACGTTTCACTGTATTCATCAGTATACTATGTCAGTGATGGCTATACGTTTTATACTCTTACTATTCCCTGTCCTTAGAAACAGTAGTGTTATTTCTTTACTTTCAGAGTTATGAAACAAAAGTACACTCGATTTTGGACCTTCTGGGTTGCTGGAGGTCCAAATACTGGTTCTGCTCCATCCATACTGGAGGAAAGTGAAGTTTTTGAAATTCAAGGGCTTGACTGCATATAAGTGATGGGTCCCTTTAATTATTTGGGTATACTTTTTCCAAAGCTAGAAGGTGTTAGCAAGCCGACCTGCAAGGCTCTGGCTCCCTGGGCCCTGACTCTTATACCTTCAAGCCTGCTGCAGGGGTGAGCTGCATCCCTGTTTCCTTGCCTGGGGATCTCTGTACGCTTTAACTCCACCAGCTCACTTTAAAGGGCTCTTGAGGTTCGTTTCTTCAGATGTACCCAGTAAAGTGCCATTATATCTCGGCAGACATCAGGAGGAATGACTGGCAGTGGGAGGGAAGGATAGTTGTGCATTCCCACTAAACTCTTCTGCACCAGAGTGGGTTTATGATACTTTCATGTGGGATCTATTTAAATCTGTCTGATGTATGAGGTGAGTTAGAGGCCAAAGTATTGGACTGAGATAAGACAGACCAGTCTCTTCTAGCTCTATAGTTGTTGGGATGGGGAGTGTTCAACAGGTCAGTTTGTTTCTGCATGACCCAGCTTCCTTATCTGTGAAGTTGTTGCAGTAGCCTTGATGTATTTGTAAAATATTTTGAAGTGTGTCAGTGATGTGTGCTTAAGAAAACTAGATTATATCATTATTGGATGCTACACATCAATTTTTGCCTTAAACGTTTGCAGATGGATGGGAGCCCAGTAGTTTTGGTTTAATCTGTTTTTAATACATTGGCAACTGTGTAGGTGTAATACTATGGAAATCTGTATGCACCTATGACTTCCCTGTGTTTTGTGGTGTGTTAATGGAAAACTGTTATTAATCAGAAGCTGGATGGGAAATAGATTAACAGGAACTAAATTGGGAGTAATGGTTGAAAGCCAGTTAAGCAACAGAGATATTTTTTCCTCAGCTCATTAAAAAAAAACCAACAAAAAAACCCACAAGCAACCAAACGCCCTGTCCCAAAAAAGAGTGAGGAAGACTGTCATCTGCCAATCTGCAAAGCCTTTCAAATGGTAATGTAAAAAATATTTGTGTGGTTCTTTGGTCATAAGTACCTGTTGGCTTAACTCAGAATCACCACCTAGTATTCTTCTGCCTGGTATCACTAAACTTCCTAATCCTTTTTTTCCCCCTCCTTTTCAGAGAACAAGGAACAAAAATACCTTTCCGTGACTTGTTACTTGTCCTGTAAGTCTGGGCAGAGCTACACTTCTCAACTCTGCTGTGAAGAGCTGGGTAAGAATGGATGCGACATAAAGCAGAAGTCCTGAAGCCTGAGTCACCAATCTCATGCGCTTACGGTGAGTAGGAGTAAGACTTGTTTTTCACCTGTCTGCCATGCAAATAAGAGTTCAACAGTGCATTATTATTTACTTCTTTTTGCTAGTGCTAATAAGCATACCAAAATCAGCCTTCCTAAACTGTCACGAAGTATTGGCATGCTCTAGGTGCCACGCTGCTGTTGAAACCTGCTTCAAAGGTGTTTGCAGTTCAGTTTTGGGTGAGATGACACCTTGGTAGAGATTCTAAAACATAACCTTATACTTTGGGCTGAATTATGCTGTATCTTAATGCAACTGCTCTTTATAGTTGTGGCTTTCAACAGGGGCCGTGGCAGTGTGCCTGTGTGCAGGGTACTGTTCTGCAAGCTGGAGAAAGGTATTTCTCAGTGCACGACTGAGGTACTTCCTAGGCTTTTTTCCCATGTAAAGTAACATTATGAGAGGAATCAACAGATTAAATTATTTATTAAAATGATTGCTCGTGGAGGTGTATAACTGCCTATTTTAGAACTGCAGCAGCAAACAGTTTGTGTTTCTTGTGTCTTTGCTAATCTGTGGTTTTACTTAATGTTAATGTTTAACTTTAAAATAAACTGCTATATGCTTGAAACATTGGATGTAGCTCCTCTCTTTTACTCTATTTGAAAAACTTCCGTATTGGTGTGGCATATTGTTTCCCTGCCCTGTTTTTGGTGTGGTGGCTACAACATGCAACCAAGAAAACACCTGTTTGCAACGCAGAAGACTGAAAAATATGTGGCTTGTGGGGCTGCTAGCCGTGGCGTTATCAAATGAGTTAGCTGAATTTGTATTTCCTGATGCTTTGTCCATGTTCTCGTTTCTGTGTCATAAACCTCAGAGCGATACATGAGTAAGTGTTGAGAGAGGCAGGAGGACCTGAACTTGGTACTGACACCATGTGGGTTGTTGCCAGGATATTCTTTAACTCTCATTCTGTCAGCGAGGGTGAGCACTAACTTAATCTTCTCGGGTTGTGTGGCGCTCGTGTTAATGAATAGTTGCTACTGTATAATCCTCAAGGTTGTATTGCGAGGCCATTGAGACCTGATTGCATGCTGCACCTTTAATTTGTACCCTCTCTTGAAATACTTCCTTATTTTTTTTTTCCCCCCAGATTTGGCGTTTTTCCAAAGGAAACACCGACAAGTAAGGTGGACAAAGCTTCTGGTTGTGATTGTTTTCTGGTGTTTTTTTTTTTTTTTTTTTTTTTTTAATACAGGTTCATGCTTTGCTTTCGAACACTTGAATTGTTTCGATACTGCTGACAAAGGAAAGATGACCTCTACTGTAGTGAGTAAACAAAATATTCAAAATATTCCCTCTGATTTTTTTTTTTTAAAATGAGGTTTTATTTCTTTACAAGTAACAGCCTATTGAGTGATGTCCTGGTTAACAAGTCTTTTAAAATGTGGAGTATTTGTTGTGTTTTCTTTTCTGCAAAAAGGGAAAGATACACTGTGAGGCAGGTGTAAGAGGCTTGAATTAACTAGCATTTCAAGTGCTCAGATTCTCCTGGGAGATATTTATGCTTTTAAACCTTATTTTGGAGGGATAGATTGGAATGGCTTCAACTAGTTCTTAAAGCTCTTTCAGGATAAATATTCCACAACCTGTTGTAGGCCAGTGCATTTCAGAAATAGCTTATGTATACCTGATGTTGTCATAGGACAAAATGGGGCAGTAAGCATTTATCCTACACCTGGACGACTGCACACACAAAGGCTGTTACTTGTCAGCATTTCTTTCGATGACGGTACTGCCTAAAACTGTCCTTGCTGCTTATTTCTACCCTGTCAGATGTTCCATTGCAGTGGTTTGTGTGGCCAGCTGGAGGGCAGGGCTCAAGAATCCTTCTTAGGTTGAGTTACTTTGGATCAGGAAACTGAGCTCTTCATATGCCTTCCAGCCTCGCTCTCGATGTTGTTTTTATTCTTCAAAGTGCAAGGTATTAGGCATGTACTGTAAATCTCTTTCTCTGTGTAAATTGGAGTCACTAGTATGTGTATGCAAGCATGGTGTATTTCTGCATTGGCAGAACTACTTAGTAGGGTTCTGAATATAAATGGCATCTGAAACTTATTTTGTCCTAATTGCAGTCTTGCCTCTTGTTTTTCATTTTCTACTGTTTCCTTCCCTTCAACATTATCATTTAGGATCCACTGCCATACTATGAAAATCATGGCTTTCAGCCAGAAAACGCCTATTCTGCCAGGCAGCCAGTAGATGCTAACCCACATCCACAGTACTTATCAACAAATGTTCCGTCAGAGCCAAGCAATGTTCCAAGGGTTGCTACCCATCAGTCAAGTGGGCCAGTAGCACGTTCATCCAGGAGAACATGTGCATCAAGTAAGTTTTGTAGGTATTTCTTCCAATTTTAGACTTGAGGTCTTCCAAAGTAAGATAACAAATAAAAGGGATCTTCCCTTCCAACTCCTGTATTGAAGGAGCCGCCTCCCCGTGGATGAAAAAGTAATAGGTGGCTGGGATGCCAGTGTAACTGGACAGGAACCTGGGCGATTTGGAGGAAGGGTGGTGGAATGGAGAAAAGTCTGTATGGTAAAAAATGTCTGGTTTTAATGTCAAGGAAATAGATTGTGCTGGTGGCTGGAAATTACCTTATTTGTGAACCTAATTTCTCTTTTTCTCCTTGCTTTCATTTCAGATGTAAAGAAAACCATAATCATTATATTATCCATTTTACTAGTAATTTGTTGTGCAATTACTGCTTTCTTCATCTGGTATTTTGGTAAGAATTGGTTTTTTTGGTTGTTCTGAAAGAAAAGATGTATTAAACTTTTAAAGTTTGAAATATACATTCTTATCTTCCATTTTATGCTGAAGTAAGGACAGGAAAGTCTTTGTTACCTATCTCCTGAGAGATGAACTAATATTGCTTCCTAATGGCTCAGTTTTGTTTGTGGTTTTTTTTTCCTTTCTTTCTTTCTTTTTAATTAACAGTGCTGCTGTCACTTTGCTTTTCCTTCATCAAGTAAATATGTTTTTGACGTTAAGTGATGTCATCAGCTTTTTGACTCTTCTGGAGGAGCTTGTTCAGGTGGCTTCTCTGGAAAGCTCCAAGCTATCTGGCGAAAGCTGGTGCAGTACAACTGTACAATGCCATAGCTGTTAGTAAAGAGTAGTTTGACCTCTTGCAAGGGTTTTTGCAGTGGGGGATAGCTGGCACGTGACTGTGCATGGCCAACACTTTCTGCGGTGCATTTCATTAGGGAAGTCACTGCTGGGCATTCTCTCTGAAATGGAATTCTGTTCCAAATTTGAACTTCACTTAATTTCAAGTGAAGGGAGGAGACTGAAGTAAATTTATATACCTTAACTGCAAGAGTGTAAATGGTCAAGCTATGTTTTGTTTTGGTAAAATGGGATGTCTCTTGGAGCAGAAGTAATTCACATCTGTTTATTTGTTTCTGTGAGGCTTTTGCTTGGAAAGCGTTGTTAATGTTGTGTGAGCCCAGCCTGTCTCACCACCATAAGGCGTACCGCAGATGATACGATCGCCTTGGAAGTCATCCCCAGCTGGGGTGACTGAGCTCTGAAGCTGGGCTAGAGCAATTCTGTTTGGCTTAGGTGAAGTTTGTCTTATGCTATCTTAATTTCCCTTTCAACGAAAGCCACTTTTCAAAGGAAACTAAAAACCAATTTGCTATGTTTTTAGGAGCCTCTCCTTTCTCTTCAGGAAAAGAAAGGAAGGGAAAAGGGAGTTCATTTAAAACTATTAGGAGACACTTTGTGTTCTTAGTTTGTTTTTTTTTTACTCACTTTGATTTATACAGGGTGAGTGTAATCTTGTTTTAAGTGGCAGTGAAAGCAAAAGGAGTAACTGGAGTAATTGCTTTCTTCCTCCTGTTGATAAGTGTTATGCTTTGTCATTGTAAAGCTGACTCCTTTTAGACAACTTGATGGTGCTTGCTTATTCAGGGGAGGCAGCGGACAAAATCCAGTCAGCTGCATGAGTGACTTAATCTGACAAAAGATGTGAAGGACAGAGCAATACGTCTTCTGTTGTGTCAGGCTCGGCCTCCTCCCATCTCCAAGAGTTTAAGCGCTCTAAATGGCCTTTTGCTCTATCAAAGTGCAATACTCATTCAGGGGAGAGTTGGCAGTAGTTGCCTGAGGCTAAGCTGATGTTCAGCCTCATGGCTGTGTTGCTCTCTCCCCGCAGTAGAGAATCGTTGTCTCAACTCCAGCTCCTTAATAGAGTGTGGATCTTCAGGAGTGTGCCTGCCGCCCTCGCAGTGGTGTGATGGAGTGAGCCACTGCCCCAACGGGGAGGACGAAACCAGGTGTGGTGAGTGCCGGCAGTCAAGGCGGGGGGGACCTTCAGCCAACTGCGAGAGTTTTTGAGCAAATTGGCTTGTCCAAAGCTTGCCTAAGTTACAACAGGGTCATTTTAGCCTAAATTACATCTCTAAAATCGTTTAGGATGTTTGAGCGCTTTGAAGCCTATATCTAGATATTCAGTTTGTTTCCAGTCCGATTGAAAAGCTGAAACAAAATGACTGACTCATGGGTTTGAGCTGGCTTAACTTTTAATCAGTTTTGAAAATATTACCTTTTAATTTGAATGAAGTTTGTGCAAAACTGAATGTAACATTGTCTCTGCAAAGAACAGTCATTGTTGACTTCTTAGCAGAACATAACATAAGGTGATAACGTAAATCTGGTGGTCTTCAGTCAAGCTCATCTTTTTCCACATATTTTGCGTTCCTCATTTTCCCAATAATGCTTCAACTACTTCATAACTCCTTTGTGTGAGAAAGCCTGGTCTGATCAGTGTTTCCAACTGAAAAGATGCCAAGGGAAGCTTTAGTGCAGAGCTGAAGGTGGAAACATCATCGATTTGTCCATTCCAAAGGCATGGCATCTTGTTTCTAACACCTGTGTCGAGCCAATGCCACTCTGGAAAATTCCGGCTGTGCTCTCATTCTCTCTCTGGGAACTTCTATTCTGCACACGCCATATTTACTGGCATATGCTCTAAAGCTGTTCCTCTCCATTTGGTTGAATAATGGTTTTTTGGAGAAGCTTGTTCAATCGGTTCTTTTGCTTGAACTATTTTATATTAAATTCTTGTGCAGATAAATACATAATGGGACGTGGAATGTCAGAGCTAATTGCTCCTTGTTACATTCTTGCTCTACAAGCACTTGTCTGAAGAGATATGGTATATTAAGATATAACATATAAATATAGTAGAATCGATTATATTTTGTTTATACACAATATATGATATATTAAGAAATGTATGGTTGTGTAGATAAAAGATAAGAAAAGACTGGCTATTGCAATCTTCTGTAGTGGTAGAATGTGAAAGAATTTTGAGCATAAAAGCTGAAATGAAAAGATGAACACTATATTGTACACTTGCATTTTTAAACTGGTAGTTCTTCACAGAATCACAGAATCTTTTGGTTGGAAAAGACCTTTAAGATCATTGAGTCCAACCGTACCTGTCCACTACTAAACCATGTCCCTAAGCACCTCGTCTACCCATCTCCAGGGATGGTGACTCGACCACTTCCCTGGGCAGCCTGTTCCAAAATTTGACAACCCTCTCCGTGAAGAAGTTTTTCCTGATATCTAATCTAAATATCTATCTTTAATTCTTAAATTGCCTTACACAAAAGAATTAAGTCATTGCAATATTTCTGTCTACTTGATATTTACTCAGAATTTGAGTAGAAGGCAGCATTAAATTAACACCAGTTATATGTACAAGCAAATATTATGGGTACTGATACTTTTAAGTAGAGAAAGAGCAGTAATATAGCGTGTGGTGTTCTTGGTTTGTTTTTTCTTTTTCCTTCTTCAATTTCTGGCAGTTAGACTTTTTGGACCAAACTTTATCCTGCAAGTTTATTCACCTGTCAGCAAATCCTGGTATCCTGTTTGTCAAGATGACTGGGATGACAATTATGGGAAGACTGCATGCAAAGACATGGGCTACAGTGTGTAAGTCTAACCTTCGTCAGCCTTTGCACATATGTAGAAAGGTTAAAATTTCCTCTTGCCGTTTTTAAGAATGCATATCTGAAACAAAAAGCAGTTGGTGATCTAGTTCTTGTGAACCCAGGTGGGTCCAATTTTAATGATGGTAGCTGTTACAGAATCAAAAAGGAACGCTGCTCCAAGTAACAGGGTCTGGCACGCATGCAGTGGTTACCCAGTGGGGTCACTTGTATCCAATATGTTCACTCGGAACCATCTTCCAGAGCTCGCTTCAGTTAGTAGCAGGTCATTATAATTGCTCAGTAGCATCCAGTCTGACTTAACCTGTCATCACCAGTATTACATGGAAAGCCTTGGTCTTCTGAGGACACAAGTAACACCAGCTCGTGTGGAAGATCACCATAAACGTTCACGGCCCATAGTGCTGCCCACGTGCTCCCCACGTAACGCCGTAGTCTAAGTTCTTCTGTGGTTGAAATACTTGATATTGCCTCTCTGATACAGTTGGCAAATGCTGTCTTCTGGTATGCGTGGAGTAATGGAGTGAATTTATTGCCCAGGCAGGCAGAACTTGTGTGTGCACACGCTGCATCGTGGTGCTCTGAATTAAGGTCTCTGAACTGGCAATGATCCCAGTAGTTCCAACTCCAGTAAGACAGCCCAGCAGCAACTACACAGAGCTGGTCCTCAGCTAGAAAGCCTGGCAGAAGAGCAGCACTTGTAACCCCTGTCATTGTCCCACAGAAACGTGGCTGTCATGACTTACTGGACCTGAACTCTGCTATGCTGTGTAAATGTACCAGCAAAGGCATCTCTTCATCTTGCCCTGTTTCACGAGGCTGAAGATTCCTACCATTATGCATATTAGATAAAAATACTATTTTAATCTAGTAACCATTTGATGGGAAACGGAACTTGACAAATGTGTAAAGAATCTGAGTCTCTGACGCTGTACTACAACACTGGCATTTAACTAAAAAAAAAATCATATTTTTAGTATTGTTCATGTCAGAAGCTCTAGCTTGGCACAGTTTATTGCTTGTTTGAAAACTGAACCTACTGGGTTTCATAATAGACTTTCTGTTTTGCAGAGATACGTATTACTACAGTCGCGGAGTAGTGACTGAAGTCAGCTTTAAAAGCTTCATGAAGCTGAACACAAGTGCTGGGAATATAGACTTGTACAAAAAGCTGTATAGCAGGTATCTGTGTTTAATACAAACTTCTTTCCTTTTATCAGGGGTCTTTTTAGCTGTTGTAAGAGGTGTAGCTTTGGCCCATAGCATAATGCAAGCACATCTTTCAGTGGGGATTGTTAGAGGGAAAGAGACTTTGTTTTTAGTGTGATTGCAGCAACTGCTCTCCCTACTATTTAAAAACACAGCTGTCATTTTTCCATCCTTCCTCTCCTCTTTTAAAAGAGAAGATGTCCCATCCTGTTCCCTCCATGCTGTCTAGAAGGTTGCCATGTCAAAGATACTTTTCTAAGGCTCTTTGACCATCAACAGGAGTTTCTGTATGGTGACAATAGCCACCAGCTGTAACACATTCACAGCAGCTGGTACAGCTTTTTTTTTTCAGTCACATGACACACAGCATGCAAAATGGATCTTTCACTGTGGAAAATATCATTTTTATTTTCATTAAACAACTCTGAAGTGTCTAGTTTCTAAACCTGTAGACTGCTGTGTCTGCAAAGTTCCCGTAGCTCCCTTGTTTAGATTCTTCTACAAATACTTCATAAATCAGCTCAACTTTTTCTCATGCTGTTCTTCATCTTGCTCCTCAATAGGCTTACAAACCTTTTGTACTGGCAACTGCAGTCTTCCACGTGACAGTTTTGGTGAATGCAAGAAGTGGTGGAGGCCAGATGGTTGCTGGTAGGGTAGCTGGAGAGAGTGAAAAAAGGAGGGAACCCTCAGCAGGAAGATGAGGGTGAAGGCAGGGCACGTAGCTGGAAATGGTGGGAAGCAGCTGGAGGGTGAACTTTGCCCGCCATTTGCTTCGCTGTGTGCCTAAAATCCTGTTTGTTTTTTTATTTCTATTGCAGTGATTCCTGTACATCAGGAAATGTAGTATCTCTGCGCTGCATAGGTAAGTGGCTGTGTTTCTCAAACTTCTGCTTCTTTATGCTTTGAAATGCTCTGGCTGGGAAATCCTTTTGAATCTGCATAAATAATTGCAGTCTTTTGATGGGCAGATGATTTAACTCTGATTCCCAAGTTTCAAACAGTGCAGTTTAAAGGGCAGGGTGGGAGAGGAGACAAGGAGGGTGTTGGATCCCCAGTTGCTTTTGTCTTTGCTGCCACCGGTTCCTTTAAATGACTTGCCTGCGGTGAAGCTCTGTAGCCCTTGCCCAGCAGCCGTGGTGGGACGTCTGTGGTGCGTCTGCTCTCCAACGCGCGGCTATTGGGTGGGCAGTGTGCTCCTGACGGTGGTGGCTGTCATGAGGCAACTCCTGGCTGTTGTCTGTTTTGTCGCACAACACAAAGGCGTGTGTCTGTGTGGCTCGCCAGAGATGCTTGAATACCACACTCAAAGGTGTAATGAACCACTGGTTTATGGTTTGTGGTGAACTGAGGGCAGCAGCTACCAAATACTCATCTTGACGTTTGCAATGTGAAGGGGGTCTAGGCTATGGGAGTCTCGGGGCCTCGGTGTCCAGGGCAGGGGTCCGAGCTGCTATGTATCGAACACCAGCAGTGCAGAGGTCGGACATGGTCTGCGCTCCTCTCTACTAGCGAAGCCTGAGCTGCAGAAGCCATCTTCCAGACCAGCTCACTCTTTAACTAACGCCTGTGTGTGTGTCACTGACTCCTTAGCGTGCGGCCTGCCCACTAAAAGCGTGAACATTATGAGCAGAATCGTGGGTGGCAGCAGGGCAGCGCTGGGGCAGTGGCCATGGCAGGTCAGCCTCCATGTGCAGGGCACCCACGTCTGCGGGGGCTCCATCATCACCCGCCAGTGGATAGTGACGGCGGCACACTGCGTGGAAGGGTGAGTCTCGCCTACATGGGCGCTGGAGCAACTGGCTCGCTTGTTTGCCTCTCGGACGATTTTTCTTGCTTCAGGCTGAAATGCACAAATTTACTTAAGTCTCCCAACTTTCTGCTTTAAAACTGAATTAAATACCATTCCTCCCCTCCCCCCTGCCTTGAATGCAGGTGCTAGGTACAGTATTTTGTCTGTGTAGCAGTATGGTTTTCAAGTATTAAGGGAAAGTTTGTTCTGGAGGAGGCTGGCTGCAGATCATCTGTCTGCTTTCTACAGGAAGAAAATCTTATTTTAGTTGTTAAAGGTGGAAATTAAATTGGGCAGTGGTGTTTGGCACAGATACCCACCCAACATAAGAAGTAAACTCAAGGCACCAAACTTAATGCGAGACAGTACAATGTGTTCATGAAGATGTTGTGTTACACTGTGAGGAAAAACAAAGAAAAGGAAAAAAAGAAAAAAAATCCCAAACCCTGAAATATCACACAACTGTAGATATGATCAATTTAAAGATGCGTGTACCATTTATTTTCTCGTATCTTCATGCCACAGGGTAGTAAAGCCCAAGTCAGTATTCAATGTAGATTTATACCTATCCAAGGAGCACTTTACACAGGCATCAACAAGAAAAATAGCTGGTGCTTTGTACATTTTTAACTTATAAAAGAGGGTGTTGTGGTACCTTGCGTACAGTGGCAGAATATGTTTAAAAGGCGGCTGCTTCTGTTGGAGGGAAAACCCACTAAGCAAAAACATTTTAACGGTTGGTTGGCTGGATCACAGTTTGAGGCTAAGCCAAGGAAAAATAACTTTGACCTTAACCTTGAGAAAGGAATGCAAGTGTTTATTTTTATATGACGATCTTATCCCTCCTTTGTTTTCTGATTTGAGCTCTGTAGTACGCAAAAGCTTTAGGAATGGCAACCAGGCTGTAGCTGGCACAAAACTGTTTTTCACTCTTGATCCTCCCCCCCCCCATCCCCAAGGGGTATCCTGGTTTCAGCTGGGATAGAGTTAATTTTCTTCCTAGTAGCTGGCATAGTGCTGTGTTTTGGATTTAGTATGACAATAATGTTGATAACACACTGATGTTTTAGTTGTTGCTAAGTAGTACTGACACCAGTCAAGGACTTTTCAGCTTCCCATGCTCTGCCAGGTGCACAAGAAGCTGGGAGAGGGCACAGCCAAGACAGTTGATCCAAACTGGCCAAAGGGGTATTCCATACCATATGACGTCATGCTCAGTATATAAACTGGGGGGGAGTTGGCCGGAGGGCAGCAGTCGCTGCTCGGGGACTGGCTGGGCATCAGTCAGTGGGTGGTGAGCAATTGCATTGTGCATCACTTCTTTTGTATATTCTTTTATCATCATTATTATTATTACTTTGTCTTCCTCTGCTGTCCTATTAAACTGCCTTTATGTCAACCCATGGGTTTCACCTTTTTTTTACCAAATCTTTCCCCCATCCCACTGGGAAAGGAGGGTGAGCGAGCGGCTGCTTAGTTGCTGACTGGGGTTAAACCACGACAAGGGGGGATGACTT
Source organism: Balaeniceps rex (assembly GCA_013401315.1). NCBI lineage: Eukaryota > Metazoa > Chordata > Aves > Pelecaniformes > Balaenicipitidae > Balaeniceps > Balaeniceps rex. Next base: position 14,785 of record VYZW01019043.1, on the reverse strand, counting down.
GCAAGCGCTACTGCCTTGGCAGTTCTCATGGAGGGAGTTTTAACACTTGTGGGAAGTTTTCTATTGAGCATTTGTAAGCTATGCTGGAGCACAAGAGACCACTTAAATTACATCTAGCGAGCATGCTTAACATTTAGAAAAACCCACCAAAACCAAACAAAAAAAACCCTGATATTTTCAAAATAGTGAAATTCCTTCACTACATCATGTGTTTACTAATTCTGGCTTCTGCTGCTCTTGCGTGCTTTGGATAGTACATGCGAGTAATACCACTGACATGTGAGACCTCAGAAATAACTGCTTGATTCCTCAGCCGTGGAAATCAATAGACTTCGGTGTTGCAGTCTGAGACTATAATTTGCTGTGCTGAGTGACTAAGGGGTAAGACAGTGATACTTAACCCATTTCAAAGATTTTTTTGGGATATATTTATGCAATTAGAGTCAAGCTTTCCCAAAGTCAGATGTCTTGCAATTTGTTTACCTTGTTTTTTGGTAGTCAATTGCATGTGCGTTCTTGGTCACACATGCTTTTGACTACCGCTTATGAAGACAATTTTTTGAAGGTCATAAGCTGTGACTCGTTACCAGAGAAGCAAACCTTCTAACCTTTCTTTTTTCTGTAGACAATTTTCTGACCCGTACAGTTGGAGGGTTTATGCTGGGATTCTGAATCAGAATGAGATGTTCTTAGGAAAAGGATACAGAGTGCATCAGATAATTTCCCATCCAGATTATGATACAGATTCTAAAGACAATGATGTTGCCCTTATGAAGTTAGAGACACCGCTGAGTTTTACTGGTATGTATTCTGCTCTTCTTACGGTAAAAAACCAATGGCAATGAGCACATCTTTTAAAACTTCTGAAGTTCATCAAGAAATCCTTGTAGATACTTACGGGAAGAACACAAAATATGGGTAGAGCTGCCTTAGAGACACAGACAGGGTAAAGGCAGAGACAGAGGGCACACCCTCTGATTTTCTAAGTAGTATTTATTTAAATCTAGTACATGGTAAGGGAGTTTGGGCTCATCTCGATAATGTACTTTTACCCCAGAATGCTGTACAGTGCTTAAGTATTGCCACTTCCTATATGTGCAGACTCAGGATGTAGTGGTGGAGCAGCTGACTAAACCCTAAACCAAGTTACATCAAATAACAATTGGGAAGAAAAATACCAACCGCAAAACCAAGAAGATCCTTTCTTAAAAGTAGATATAGGTTGTTGGTAAGCAAGCAGTGAAAAAGAGAGGACAAACCATTATTTAAACTTGAAGTGCTTTTTGTGTACAGGTCCTTTATATTTCAGTGCATCAGTTTAAAGCTACTAGAAGTAATCTGGAGGGGCTCTTCTGCTGCTGAGAGCAGGGAGGTTGTCTGTTTACCAGGTTTTTGTGTTTCACACTTCTTGTATATAGGCATTGAATCCTGCTTGCATTGTGATTATTTTCAGCAGGGTTTTTGCAAAGAGAGTGCACAGAAGTAGCTGTCAGAAGTTTTTCTTTGTCCTCTACTGATCAGAAGAGCTGCTGTTAATTGTTCTGGTTAGCCTGATGAATTGAGCTAGAACCATTAACTGTGCTTGTTCCTCACTTTGAGGTAGCCGTCTGGGAAAGGGCAGCTGGTAAGCTTTCTGCTGCTGCCTGCATTGCACAGTAATGCTTATCTGCAAGGGGGGTAAAGTACAGAGAAAATGCATGGTGTGTATATATTTAAGTGGTGCTCATGCTGAGATATTTCATATGCATTTATTTTGAATTATGTCTGGACATCTGGGATTACAGATGCTACTGTGTTTGTTTTGTAGATAATATACGGCCGGTTTGTCTGCCTAATCCAGGAATGATGTTCCAGCCTGATCAGCAGTGCTGGATATCTGGGTGGGGAGCAGAGTACCAAGGAGGTAAAAAGTGGCTCTGGAATATTTTAGTCTTCTACGTAAACCAGTTCTCTTCAGTCTGTGAATAACCATGGGCTGATTGGGCAATTTGAGCCAGATCTGTTGATACGCTATTTTTTTCACCCATTTTACAGCCCCTAATATTTACACAGGGCATTCTGTCTCAAAGCAAGTTTTGATGTGTTGCATTCATCAGACTGCAGAGGAGCCTCAAATCAGTACCGGGGGCCAGAAATATTCACACAGGAAACAATTCTGTGCCCCTGCTAGCAGGGCCACCTCTCCTGTAACAAGGGTAGCTGTATGCCAAGCCAGTCCTTTGTGGACGTGGGAAAGGGCAGGAGTCTGTCCTTTTCCACCACCTCAAGCTAAAATAGTATGATGCAAGTAAATTTGTAAGAAGTGAAAAGGAAAGGGAGGAAAGGTTTCTTTCACTGTGAGAAGGTACTGGGCGGGGAGGGGGGTGTTGGGGAAGCTGGGCCCTGAATATGGGAATTGCTGGCAGCTTCTGCAGGACCATGAAACTGTGGGGAGGTCCTCTTTGCCTCTTGCAGACTTCATGTGCTTTTAATAGCCCTGTAGATAACACAGTTGATTTGGGGCTGGAGTAGGCAGGTAGGTGCCATGTTCTCTTGCTTTGCAGTACACTGACAGCAAAGCAGGGTAACTCACTGACCTCTTGGAAGGGAGTTTTAATGTCACAGTTGTCTCTGTGTGATGGCCCATACATCTTAAGTGTCCATCCCGATGTTTCTAGCAAGTTTATTTCATCTTGAACAGTGCTAGCTGCTGGGATTTGTAATAGCGATGTAATTTGATGCTTGTTCTAATTTTGTCTTTGTATGCGTGTGTTTGTGCATGTTTCAATTTTAGGTAAAACATCAAATAACTTGAATTATGTTATGGTGTCCGTAATAGAACGTTCCAGGTGTAATTCTTTCTATATATATAATGGCATGATTTTGCCTACAATGATCTGTGCTGGATATCTAGGAGGAGGAATCGATTCCTGTCAGGTAATTATTCCTAATTAACACCTAATAATGATCTGATTATTTTTGTGGTCTTACTAGTAGGCTTTTTAAATCATCTGTTAATTACAAACAGATCCTACGCGAAAAAAAAAAAAAAATTGAGTAACATTTTGATTGGGCTTCTAGTTCCTTTTGTGGTGCATCCCTTTAAAAGGGAGAACTTCTGTTTCATCTTCTGAATGGCTGCCAGTGCCGAGTTCTCACTAAATACCCAAAGAGGGTGAGGCAGTCCTCCTTAATGCTTCAAGGATGTTTTGTTATCTGGTACTTGAAAGTGAATGAATGCTCTTCATAATCATGGTGATACCCTAGCATTATGTTTGTGAACAAGAAAGTCAATAATGCCTATCTCATTTAGTGCTTTGGGCAAACAATTTTCATCCCTATTGCATGCAGTCATCATTAATACTGTAATTGCCATTGCATTTTGTTTTAGTGACTACCTTAAAATGGTGGTTAGCTTTTTTTGAAACTTAACCAACCTGTATTCCTGAAGTGAAATGGATTGTGTCTTCCCTGGTGGCCAGGTCACTAATAATGTGCTTGTATTTGTGCAGGGTGACAGTGGAGGTCCGCTAGTAACTAACAAAAACTCCGTGTGGTGGCTGGTTGGAGATACCAGCTGGGGAACTGGCTGTGCTAGTCCCAATAGACCTGGAGTGTATGGGAATATGACTGTGTTTACAGATTGGATTTATAAGAATATGCAGGTAAAATATCAGGTCTTTTTAAGAATTTTAAATGTCCCAAATCCTGAAACTTGATTTTATTTATAAAAATAAATAAACGTGACTTGTCTGGTAATGAACCCATTCTGTTGAGAAGCATCCAAGTAATTGATAAGATAGTCTGTCAGCAGAGCTTGAACCTTTGTTTTTTGTCTTGTTTTGTTTTTTAAACAGGCAAACAGATGACAACGCTGTCTGTCTTCTTGCTGATCGATGTTTCTGAGAACAAGAATAAATGAAGCCATAGGTGCCTGGGATATTTATTCACTTTGCAAATGATTTTTTTTTTCTCTTTGACTTTTCTTTTTAAAAATAACGTGAAGGATTGCACACTCAGTTCTGTGCTGGCTACAGTGACTGATCTTAATCAGTGAAGGATTATCACAATGAGCACCTTTCTTCTTGTTGTGGTGCCTGGCAGAAAGTCGTTCTGTCAACTGCTTGCTGAAATGTCTCTCTTTAGTTGAGTAACTTTCACTTGATAATCAGGTACAGGCTTATAATGGCAATTTTAATCGCAATTTAAGATTTTCGTAGCAGGTTGCTGAGACAGTTGGTTTAGCGGTGTTTTAAATTAAAAGTTAAGTAATGTGTACGTTGAATCTCTGAGCTGCTGGTTGGCAATTTAAAAAGAAATGAATGTTTTTTGGTATATATGAAGGAAAGTTTTCATGCACTACCGTGGAGGCACAGAAAAAAAAATACGTATATTCAGGTAGTTAAAAGTCCTCAGGATCTCAACACAGCAGTTATCCAAGTCAGATTGTTCAAAGTGAGACCAGCCTGACGGTCTCAGTAATTAAAAATGCTGTTCTGCCTTAAGCTGCTCTGAACCCAAAAAGGGCAAGACCTGCCGTCACGTCACTCTCAATGTCGGCTATGGAGAGGGATGCTCCGGAGCTGTAGTGGGAAGCGGTGAATTAAGTGTACTGATGGTGAGGTCCCTGGCTTCGCACATGGAGGTTGACTCTTGAACTCTCCCTGCTGTGAAAGGCAAAGGGCAAAGTTTTTCAGTCAGGCTGTGTTGCAAGCAATAGACCTCTGATTGCAGACACACCTACAGAGGGCTGGATGTTTTATACAAAGAAACACACATCTGCGTTTCTGCATAACCAGATGAACTACCTCATTTATTAAATTTTGCTTTTAATTCCTTAGAGCTCTCCTTTATGTATCTGCATGTATGTTTTTAGCAAAATGTAATTAATATCAGAGTGCCACCTCAACTAGAATTTTGAAAATAATTTATAATCATAGTACAGAGGATCAAAAAGCCATACCAAGTCACTTTTGTTAAGAAGGATAAATCTTTTGAATGAAATGACTCTACTAGTCTTGTTTTCTCTTTTGGTACTGAAATGCCATTATCTTGCATGTAAACACTGCATCAAATAAATATTTCTTTTTTTTTTTTTTTTTTAACAGTTTTCCTTAATAGTCATTTATATCTGTTTGCTTGGATTTTTTTGGAAGCAGTTGCTGGATTCAGTGTTTGAAGTGCTTTGAGAATCTGGTTTAAAAAACAAACAAACAAAACCCAAAGCAAAAGAGGGTGATCCAAGAGATTGTTTTAATTCCAATATTTCAGGTCCTTGAACAAACCCAGGGAAAGAGTGCCGTATGTCCAGGAATGTTGGATGTCTTTAGTGGCTAGGTCTGAGGAAATCATTCTGACTTGTGAAATTGAATTAAACAAGGAAGTTTAGCCTAAAGGCAGTGGGTCCAGGGAGTCGCACCCTATTTTGTTATTACATCTCATGCTGCCTGAAGCAATGTGTACCTGCCTCTCTTCTCTAGGTGTGAGACAGGTTGTTTTCAACAGCACATGAGCATCAAGTGTGCCTTGGGGGATACTATGAAGTAGTCAACAAGTTCAAAGTACTTTCAAAATAGAAATTAAATAATTTAAGTTGTTACGGTATGAGGCTTTTTTTATGGCTTCTGACCTGCAGCACTGCAAGTCAATAGTAGCAAATCAGTATGCTGAAATGTGGAAAACTGGCTGTAGTGCTAAGCAGGGTTAAGAAAGCTGCATGCTGTACTGGGGTGAATGCTGTGCCACAGAAGTCAGCCATCTGCTGCTGCAGTTTTGTGTCAGAGGGTCAAACACCTTCTATCATTTCTAGCCTGTTGTGGTTTAACCCCAGTCGGCAACTAAGTACCATGCAGCAGCTCACTCACCTTCCCCACACTGCGGTGGGATGGGGGAGAGATTTGGGAAAAAAAGAAAAAAACCTGTGGGTTGAGATAAAGACAGTTTAATAGGACAGCAGAGGAATACAAAATAATAAGAATGATAATAACAATAATTGATAATAATAATGATAAAATAACATACAAAGCAAGTGATGCACAATGCAATTGCTCACCACCCACTGACTGATGCCCAGCCAGTCCTCGAGCAGCGACTGCTGCCCCCCAGCCAACTCCCCCCCAGTTTATATACTGAGCATGATGTCATATGGTATGGAATAGCCCTTTGGCCAGTTTGGGTCAGCTGTCCTGGCTGTGCCCCCTCCCAGTTTCTTGTGCACCTGGCAGAGCATGGGAAGCTGAAAAAGTCCTTGACTAGGGTAAGCACTACTTAACACACTGACATTTTAGTTGTTGCTATCAAATTATTCTCATCCTAAATCCAAAACACAGCACTATGCCAGCTACTAGGAAGAAAATTAACTCTATCCCAGCTGAAACCAGGACACAGCCTGAAGAGAAGTCTTCTCTTGTTAAGCATCTTTGAAATTACTACATGGCACACTAGTACAAGCACATTTTTTTGGCTGAAGGCAGATGTTACTCTTGCTGCAAAAAGCACAGCTTTGCCTGTTAAAATAAATCCTCCACATGAAAGATGTCATGAATACAGCATGCAGTATTATATTTTGCACTGGCTTCCATGAAATGAAGGAGCTTTTGGAAAGGTTCTCCTTGCCCTGGGGAGGGGAAGGAGAAAGGCGGCAAGCCACATGCTGAGACACCCTTCTAATGTTTAACATCCTGGGTGATTTAATCCCTTTTTGACATCTAGATCCTGCCATCTTTTGAATTGCCCATCAGTCCCAAAATTTCAGGCAATGCTCCAGGCATCCAAAAGAAAGAGCCTCTTAGCCTTTCTCTACAAATCAGAGAACTGAAAAAGGAGAAACAGAGCCAACAGCATCCTGTGGATGTACTGATCAGATGAAGTTAACTTGCTTTTCCCTCTAGACTGGAACTGTTTCATGCCCACCATGTGCACCCTCTCTACCTACTGGGCTGGGACTTAACAGTGGTGACACCTTGCAGAGTCATCTTTCAGGCGATGGGAGGAAAGACAACCACCACAGTGAGGCAAAACCACAAAGGGAAGCAGGGGATTGCTAGGGTTGTACAGTAAGCTTCATCAAGGAAAGTTCATTAGATAATTTTGATTTCTATAGTTTGTGAGTTATACAGCTGAAAGCCCTCATCCTCATTTAAAAAAACCCCACAACCCTCAGAGCTCTAGCTTTTTAATAATTATTTCAATGATGGTACAGAGTTCATAAAGCAAATGTTTAAAAATGGGGTAACATTTATTTAATCACAGTTCCCCCAATGGAGCACTTTACATAAGGTTAGGTGTTTGCATATAACTAGTCATGGAAAATAAAGCAGAACTGAATGCTAGAAATGAGTGTTAAAAGTCTGTGCTGACATTAAATTTTTAGGGGATTTTACAAAGTTCTTCAATAATGGAAAATTATTGAATTTTCCATTATTCCACTGAATACAGTAACGGAAAACTACTTCTGAAAAAGGAATAAATCTACAGTGAGGTGAAGTCTCTCAGGTACTGGCAGGCTTTGGTGAGGCGATTAACTCGTTGACTGAGGTAGCTCCTCTGTTTAGCAGCTTCACTGTCCTCCTGAAGGAGATGGCTTAACTTGTCTTTTTCTTGCAAAAGATGCAACATTGTGGTCTGTAAATTATCCCCAAAGTCATGAAGGGCGTAAGACAGGATGATCAGAGGTATCTGATTGGAGAGGCGTTTACTTACTCCCTGCAAGAAGGGGAAAAAAAGGCAGAAGATTTGTTTCCCAAAAAGAACTAAAAGAGGAAAGGGCTATAGGTAATCTGGTAAGAAGTGACAGCATGTTTTAAAAATGATGTATTGAGTTACTGTTCAAGAAGTGTGTGCTTCTGGGAACTAAAAAATGTTTGCCATTTTTGTGCTCAAAGATCCAAAAATTAAGAGCTGCAGGAATGTCAGCTGTTGCTTTTTTCCCTCAGCAAACTAAACCCAAGGGAGGCTGTTCCCTGCTTAGCTCTGCCAGCTATCATTGGTAGGAGTTACACGAGGACATACCCGATGAATAGTACTTGTGAACAATTTCTGGTGTCAAACCTGCCTTCTCTGAACACTACCAATCCATTATGGCACAGGAAATCAAACAGTCATTTTTCCCAAAGGTGGTAAATTCCTGTATTTAGATGGTATTTCTGACGTGGTTGTCCTTTTAAGTGTAAGCCAGCTTTGGAATAAGCTTTAGCCTTAAGGGAAAATATCCTCAGCAATAGTGAGACTAGACTGTGCCTACATTACATCTATTGATACCTCAATTAGATAATTTTCTGCTTAACCTGACAAACTGTCTGGTCTAGTTATTTATGCAAATTGAAACAGATTGACCTAGAAGAGCTTGTGGGGCCCTTTCCCCAGAGACATCCACAGGACTTGGGGGCTTAGCCAGTGCTCTTGGGCGACGGGAGGTTCAAAACCTGTCCAACGCTGGGAGGGAGCTGCCTCCAGCCCTCCTGGTGCCAGGTGAGCACTTATGCCTGAGTGACTGGCTGCAACTGAGAGAGGTGCCATCTTCCTTTCTTTTTGTGGCACCTGACTTGAAAATGGCAGCGGGAAGACCAGGTAGAGGCACATTTGATTTGTAGATCCTATAGGGTTTAGGCAGCCCATTTCCAGAGAAGTCTAAAGTGTTTCTGGCTTTAGATAACTCTGGAGCTCAGTGGCTGCAAATCTTTCACGTACAAGGATGGGGTTGAGCTCAAGCTGAAAAATACCTAAGACTAGATGTTTAGTTTTTCTTTCTAGTTTGCAGAGATCTAGTCAATAGCAAGCAATTCAGCTGAGTCAGCTAAAGCACTTACTGAGCCTATGTATTCTCTAGGCACTAATGACTGCGATGGGAGAGACCTTAGATGCTTTAAGTATGGGTGTTTTTCTGGAGCCAAACTCTACCCAGAATCTTGACAGTCCTGCCATAGGTGACACAGATTCATGCATGCCATTTTCAAAGGCCATGGACACTTAAGAACTTCCATCTCATTCGAAGTGTATTTGGCCTTGCATAAGTCCCATGGAGATATGATGCCCTGGCATTTGTTATTGTTGAAAATGGTGCTTAGGGCATTTACAAAAATGTATAACTAGCATCTAAGACGTGTGTTACAGCAGAGAGTTTAGCGAGGCGGGAGGGAAGAGCTTATGCAGTTCCACCTTTGTCTCTTGTTCTCTGAAAGCCAATGGTTTTCTCTCCATCAGCCCGAGCAGCCTGGACATTTAATTGCAGGAATTTGTCAAAACCTTGCTATTGAAATTCAAGGTGAGCTGCTACCTACCTTACTGCATTATTAATATTGAACTTGTTGCTTTCTGAGGGAGTTTTATGAAACAAAGATCAAAAGCAAAGCCTAATACTGCGTGTTCTCTTTGCTGTCTTTCTTTAACATGATCCTTTGTTAAAACATCCCATTTGTCTTCAGAGACTTAACTTCTATGGAGCTATCTGCAATACAGCATACGCACTCTGATCTCTGCAGATAGCCAAATCCATTTTAACTTAATGTTTTATTATCGCTCCTCCTGCCACATTAGTTTAGGATCTGACTGCAAGACACCACTTTCTGCTGGCTGCAGGAATATGCAGAGGGGCTTGAGGCTGACCTGAGCTGACCTGAGCTCTCAGATGCTGTGCCAAATGCCGAAGTGCTGTACATAATGTTGTTAAGCTTGTGGAAACTAGTGTTATTTGAAAACCATGAGACGAACTTGCAGTGGGGAAAGCAATCCTAGGACTGTTGCTTCCTTTGCTGGAGAGGGGGGCTAGCCATCAACTGAATATCAATAACTTCTAATTACAGGGCCAAGGGCTCCTCTCCTCTCCTCTCCTCTCCTCTCCTCTCCTCTCCTCT
>VYZW01019041.1:14380-29381 GCA_013401315.1 Balaeniceps rex | reverse complement strand
CAAGCATCTACTTATCTCAAACCAGAGGTAACCAAGAAGAGTAATATAAGACTCAGAAGTCCTACCTCCATACATAACTGTGCCAGTATAGTTGAAGACCACACGACACTGATCCAGTGCAGGTACTGTGTGTAACAAATGGAAAGTTCGGAGGTCCCACTGAAAAAAATACAGGCTAAGGCGCAACAAAAAATTTTAAGTTTCTATTTTCTTTTCAGCACAGTAGCAAACAACTGATTAATTGCATTCAAGAAACCTCACTGCCACCCTCTTGCAAATATGACAGAACTGGAGTCAGATTCCAGCACCACAATCCGTTCTACGTGTTCAAAATGAAAACTCTCTTATTCAAAATGTCATTCCCAGTCATGAGAGGTTACTGCAGTAGCTTCAAGGTTGATCTTGGTAAGGGATGGGAAGAGAGCAGAGGTACCACAGAGTATATTAGAAAAGAAAAATCTCTCTTGCTCTCTCTCTGTGTTAAGTATTTCCTTTAGAACATATCAGAGGCAGAATCTAGATTTAAATTAGCTAGCTGTCTGACAGTCCTTCCTTAGTTGATTCACACACAAAAACTGTTGTTACCATACATAACCTGTAACACAGCAGACCATTAATACAACTTCTGCCAACAGCTACTTGTTTATCAATACAAATTCCTTAGGTCCCAGCACATCAGTTACCACAGTGGCCAAAGGATACAATTTCTGTGTTGACTATGACCTCTAGCCCATTGGGATGGAAAACACCACTGATGGTCATGTTGAATTTGTCAAACTTGTGGATGGCTTGTGCCGATCTGACATCCCAGAGGACACCATCATTTAGGACAAGGTCATCAGTGGGGTTAAAGGTGGCACAGTTCTTCTTGTAGTTGTTGGCAAGATCTGGGTTAAACAGAGTCAATAGCTTGTTGCCAGTCTGAATATCATAGATCTTTTAGATTAAAAAGAAAAAGAAAGATTAGTCACAATTTGTAATGTACCTGTGCCTAAGATCACCCCGTATTCCCCCTTCTAGATTGTTTCCAGAATCACCCCATTTCCCATTTTGCTTTTTCATTTCAAGTGAGAGCATTCCAAAGATAACCCTTCCTGCCAGTCCTTTAATAGTTTTTCACAGCTGGAACCAAGTCTCAAAACACATTTTGGCCAGTACTTGGCTTACTGCAGGTTCACTGATATTATTTCAGTACAATCAGGATTAGTTCCAAAGAAACTAACCCCATTATGAAAAGTGGGCTGGGAAGCTGCAGTCACAAGGTACCACTTGGCCAGAAACCGTTTCAGAAATGGAAGTGCTTTCAGAGCTGATAAAAACTGCATAAAAACTCCAAAGCACACAGTGAGGGAAAAAAACCTCAGAAATTATAGAAAACAAGTTAAAATTCCTGGCATTTACACGGAAGGGCAACTTTCTGAGCCTTGCCCCAACAAACTGTTGGAAGATAAAAAGATAAAGAGGGCTTTAGCTAGTACAAAGGGTTTATGACCGTCTTCTCAGATAAATTTGATCTGTAACATCCCTCAGAGCCTAGCTTTCGTTCAAACTTACAGAGAGGAAAAAATTATCTAGAATTGGAAGACAAATCTGTTTACTAGATAAACACAATACACAAACTGATCTGGCTTCCAGATAAATCCAAGTTAAAAACTGGGCAGGAATGGATAGTTTGCTTAAACAAATCAAGAACAATAAATAAAATCATAAATAATTTGAATAAGTTATGTTTCATGACAATTTTTTATGCAAACACTCTTTCAAAACAGACAATGCCTATAATGAATGCTAATTAGCACTGAAAAGAAGCAGAAGCACTCTGAAGCCTGCATCTGTCAAATCTGCAGGTATTCATACAAAACACTACAACAGCATTCTCTGAAAATATATTGGTAAAATTAAATTACCCAAAAGCAAGCTGCAAATCTGGGGGGGGCACAAGGAGGACACTTAAGAAGGACACTTTTAATAGGCCATTTCCCACAGCTGTTGACTGAGCTACTATTTACAGTGGAACTATTATTATTATAACTACTACTAGTACTGAAAAATAAGGCAAAGGAGGTAACTTTGGGGCGGGTTGGGGGGCAGGGGGGAAGTCCTGCACGACCTCTCTCAGATGAGCAAAATAAAGCAGATTCTACAGTTGCCCAGAATACTAACCACAGAGGCAATACATTGAACACTGCTTGTGCTACAGTTGGTTTGGAACGGTCAAGTTTATACCCTTAGACACAGGGAGAAGTTACTTGTCACTTTCAAAGCTTTCTTCTAAAGCCTCTTAGTTCCTCAGTTACACAGAGCATCACAGCACCCAGATCTGTTAATAAATGTCCTACGAAGAATAATATTCTTGTCACAGCTTCATAACCATGACCTTTACCAGTACTTACATGGGCAATATCTCCTTTTGTGCCAATGACCCTATCCTGAGAGTGCTTGCTGAACTCCACATAGTGGTCATCAGGGAAGGAATGCCTGTAGATAGAGTCAGTGAAAATGTCAAGGAACTGCAGATTCAAACTGCCTGTGTGAACCAAACACTACCGCAATACCTCCAGCAGAGGTTTCAACGATGCAGAAAACTAAAAACGTAGAAAAGACTTTCCTTCGCCATTGACCGTGGCACACTACAACGCTAAAATGCTCCACTGGCATTTGCAGAAAAATATGTTACAGACACAGCCTTTACAGCAGACCAGTGAAAAAACCACAAGCAACAAATTCACAGACTTGTCATCAAATTACCACTGCAACAGGGTCTGACATAAACATAACACTATTTAGGAGTGAGCAATGAATGGCATCATGAATGTTCCAACGCACATGCAGGCCTGAGGCATGTTAAACTTTTTATCTGAAGAATGCCCTCTAGCTGACCTAAAACAGGTCACACCAAAACTGTTGCTTACAACTAAGGTAGACAACAGTCAAACCTTTTAAATATGAAGAGCCTTCCACCCATTTTTTATAGGAAGGAACAATTGTAAATACTGAAATCAATTCTAAATAGCTTTATCCAGGTCTGAAAATTTCACCATGCAAATCACCATGCTAGTAAAACTCTGTAACTGGTTACAGAAAGATTGTCAGGATAATTTACAAACATGAGAATAAAAATACAAATGTCTGTCTTCGCCTTCAGGGACAACAGTGATTTTACTGATCTATCTTGCATTAAATAGGACTTTAGGTAGTTAGAATTTAGCAAAGCTGTCTGTACCCAATAAAATAGGAAAGATACTAAACATAAGAAATGGGAGCACGTTTCATTTTTTCACAGAGACATTGTGAGAGCTGTGCTGTACTGTCCTTTCATAGAGTTTGTTCTTAGGGTTTCTGCCTATATTGAGTAGTTCTTCTAACTGCAACATACCCCACAGCTGGATCAGAGTATACCTACTTCATATCAAAGACAGACTTCATTCCCCACAATGCAGACAGAGGTTGGCTCCACGTAGCAGATGTCAGCAATAAAGATCCATCCTGTATTTCCAGATGGGAGTGGAGGGGGAGGAAGGGAAAAGAATGCCACTTTAACTTACACTTACAAGATGAATTTAGGAACTATAGCAGATTTTGTGCTTACTAAACTACTCCTATGGGGATAAAGTCTAGGTATCTAATACTATGTATAAGACAAAGAGCCCTCAGCAGACGAAGAAAAACGTTACAGATAACAATGGGAACGATCTATGATGTTAATAGCAGATAAAACCAGGATAATCCATGCCTGAACTTTGATGCCCTGTGAGTGGAGTTCATTCTGCTTATAAATCAGTTACCTTTTATTTCTTCTTAGAATCATCCCCCAAAAGATTTCTTTCTCCAACAAAGGGAGGTTACATAAACTCCAATACCTTATCTCACATTTATCTTAAATACATAGTTAGTTTAAGCATTTTTCCACTTCCAGACATACATATTCATTACTTATGAAGGCACACAGCCACCGTGCATCTTCTCTATTATCTTGGGAAGAAAAAAATAATTGTAGAACTCACGGAGAGGGAGTATGTAACTATTACAAGTACTATAATGACAGGCATGGCAGGCCAGCCAGTAGGTGCATTTTAGATGTACATATCCAGACAGGACCAAAACATACCAGGGCTTAGGCTGTGAGAACTTCTAAAACTCAGAACAGGTCTTTGATTACTTACCCTGGATGGCTCAAGGTGCGTGATGGCAGAGTTATGGCAGTTGTAACTGGCCTCTTCCTGTCCACTGAATACGTTATAGAGTTTCAACTGCCCCGTGCAAGTACCCAGCATTAAGAATCGTTCTCTGGCAGAAAACGCACAACAGGTAAAGCCACTCTCATCCTCATTTGCTTCCCTGAACACAGAAATTGGACGGAACCTAGAGAAGGTAGAAATACAAGGGTCACCCAAAAGAGAGAAGAAAAGCAAAACTGACATGCTGCCTGATGACATTAAATCCAGTCCTTAAAAGTCATGTAGGTACAAGTTATAGCTTTCTTTGAGGACAAGCTAAGTGTCAATTGTAAGACTAGTGCTCAAGTGAGTGTATTACAACAGTGTTTGCAACATTTCGGGGTTTGTTTTGCACCATTATCGTTTACGTGACATCTTTATTTTTATAAACTTTACATCATCTTCCAATTTAACCTCAGCAAAGAAAGGCCACATAAAAAGGCTAGCAACTTGTGGTGCTGCAGATTCAGCTGCAAGAGCAAAATACACATTCTGCTGTCCTGCCTCTGTCAGCCAACCATCCTCAAGGCTATGCTACAGTCTTGTGTAAAACTGGCGTTACATACTTACCTTCCAAAGGAGAACAAAGAGCTATAAGCTTCATTAGTCAATGCTGCTAACAAATTAACATGATATGGAAATCAAGTGTGCTTTATCTACTAAGGGTCAGTACTAAGGACAAGAGAAACAGAACAACTTCTAAAAATGCCCTTCAAGGTTCTCCCACTTGTCACCATTGAATTAAAACACTTTTCTCTCCAAGGATACGCTACTGTGGGACTGCACAGCCTGAACCCAGGTAAGGCTTTTTGGCACAGGGTACATCCTGAGAGCTATCAAGAAACATTTTTCTTCCTTACCTGCTAAATATAAGGTGTCTATCAAAGCAGCCACCATCCACCCCTCCGTACTTCGGAAAGGCTGCCCTGCGGGTCAGCCGTGAGGTAAAGTTAGTTGGCGCTTGGCGCCTCTGTTTTGGCTCAGGACACTGGTGGGGAGTAAAGAGAGAGAAAGGGGGACAGGTGGCAACAGGGTTCTTGCAGCGGGCATGCTGCTCCCTAAGGTACTCTGTGATTATACTGTCCAGTGTGGGTGGGGAAGGAAGGTGTCTGTCCAGCTGCTTTTTGATAGCTGGGCTCTGGCTGTAGGCGCCATGGTCTGATTTTTGTCGCAACACTCTGATTTTTCTGCCATTGCAGGGAGATGGCCTCTCCCTGACAAAGCTAATCCTGCCAATCAGAGGAGAGTTGCTGGCATAAGAAGGGCCTGGAAGGGCAAGTGGACCTTGGGATGCAGTCGGCCTTGCCTGAGCATGGACAGAGGTGGCAGTGGAACCTACAGAAGAGTGGCTACTCAAACGGGCTGAGATGCCGTTAGCTATGCGAGGAGTGCGAGGCAGGGTCACAGGAGAGGCAGCAGCCGCAACAGGGGTGAAGGCAGATGAATGAGATGCTGCAGTCATGGGTAGGTCAGCCTCTTTAGTAAGGACAGATGCAGTTTCTCCTAGGCCCTTAGAGATGAGATGGTTCCGAATCAGGAGCAGCAGCTCCTTCTCTGGAAACGTGATCCTTGACTGGGCCACCACATCCGCTTTCTGCAACCGAGCCAGAGAGACATCTGTGCCAATCAGCAATGGCTTCCCCGAGACACGCTCTATCAGCTCAGCAGCATATTTGCAGAACTTCACGTGCTCACTGCGCTTGTCCTGAAGCACTGGCTCTTTCATCAGCTGCTGAATTTGACAGCTGCTGAAGAGGGGGAGTTTACTGATAATCTGCCGGACAGTACTGCTGCGTGAGAGCCCCACCAAGGCTTTGCAGGCTAATGCTCGGATCTGATCTGCATCTGTGATTGGCATCTTTATAGACAGCAATGACAGCAGCACTTTGATGCCATTGTTGGACTGTACCACATTCCACATCTTAGCTAATGTGTGCTCACTGCTCTTGGGGGCCTGAGGAAGCTTTCGCCGAGGAGTTCCAGAGATGAATTTGCCAATACTGGAGATCCGATTATCTGGGCCACATACGCAATTGATGATGATCTGAAGGGCTGATTTCTGAATTTCGGCATCGTGGATGAAAAATTCACCCTCAGCAACTCCAAGAATGATACTAATACCTAGTGAGGGAAAGAAACAGTTTCTTTAGCACTCTAAAATGTATCTCACACAGTTCATCAGGCAAGTAAGGAAGTCTTCAACAAATTTGAGGAAAATCGGTAATTCTCTTCATTCTGGGAATTTCTGAGTTCTACTAACTAGCGTAAGAGCTATTCTTCTACCTCACTGGCAAAACGTTTTCCTACACTGATGCTCCTCCACTTCATCATCAGTAAGTAGGGACTCAAACAGTCTTTCAGAGAAGGCAATCAGGCATGGCCCAGGAACGCAAAATCTGAGATACCTGGCACAGGGAAAGATGCACAGGCATGCCTCTGATTCTTAATTCAGAAAGCAACTGTCTTGTATAAATACTAACAAAGTGGAAAAAGAGAGGAATGAAAGGGACCATGTTATGAAGGGGGGGGAAATCATATCACAGCTTCCAAAAGGAGTCAGGCAAAAATGAAACTTGGGGTTTGTTTTTGTTCCCCCCAGACAGAGTTTCTGTTAGTTTCATGTCTGCTTCAGAAGATCAAAACCCTCACTCAAGAAAGAATTGGTGTTTCGTCTAGAGAAAGGTTTTGTGCAAAAGAAATTGTCTTTTGCCTATATCTAGTACTCTGCCCACCTTTTATTTTTCTTTTCTTAAAAAAAAGTCACACTCCATTTAATGTATAAGCCTTAGATCTGATCCAGGCACATCTCATTCATTTGCATACTGAATCTGCAGTAGACAGTTAGAGCATAACTCAAATAAATAGCAATAATTGTTCCTCTTCCATATTCTCAAATATATCCCCAGGAGACCTGAATTTCTGAGAAGTTAAGGGAACCTAATAGTCCCACTACAAAAGTAGATTTGCCTCCATCTGTATTTAATGGGCTCTTGAAAATAAGCGCGAGTCAAAGACCATGCCTTCAAATTTGTAATCCAATCACAGTGCTAATCATGATACAATTTTAACCACAGTCTACTCTCCCATTTATTTGCATCCCTGACAATAGCTGTGAATACATCAATTATTTTAACCCTTGTCTCACTGTAGGTGAGAAACAGCCAACTGAAAAACCATGTAGCAGAAGACAACTGATAAGTGTTTAAGTTATCAGGACCATATTCAGCTTACCCACAGTGGAAACAGTAGATCCAGCTTCATCTAACACATCCACAGGTTCTGCCAGCTGCAACTGTATTTTAGGAACCACAGTCAGGATGGCTAGTACATCCAAAGCATATCGTACTGTGTCATTCCTGGAAGACAACAGAAAAACTTCTTAGAGGTGTACGTATAGAGTTGTTTCAATAACATAAAACAGTATTCAATCTACTCTACTCCAACAAATAGGAGTAAATCAGTCACATCTGATGTATTTGATGGCACCTTTTGATTTTAGAGTGTTCCACTCTTAAAGGGCTGGTCTCCACAGAAGGCAGTGTTCACATGCACACCATTGCCTGCAGTCTGTCAACATTTATCCCACCTGCCCACAGGCTCCTAAAAGCACTGTAATTTTGTATTTATAAAAATAAGAATGATAATAAGACTTATCCACAAAATCATTCTAAATTAAGCTTCTCAATCTAATCTAACTATACACCTTAGTTGGGAAACACTGCTGTCTAAAATACTCTGTCACCCATCATCCAGAAGGAAAACTGTTTAGCAGTACACAGACAATTGTGATAGGGAAAAAGGCATCAAGTCAGGCACCAGTTTAAGAGAGACACAGGTATGTGGAAGATGAAAAGGGCTGTTAAGCAAGAGGTAGAAGAGCAGAACAATGCAAGAAAAGGGGGGAAGGTTTGTAAGCCTGTATGGAAAGGTAGGAGTTAACCCAGCTAGCAATTAGGAAACAGCTGCAGAGTAAGAAACAGGAGAACAGAAACTACCCAGGAGAGTGCAATCTGAGGTGGGGGGAGGGAGGCAGGGGATTGCAGAAGCAAAACAGATTTCAAAGTTCTTTCAGTTAAGTTAGGCAAGGAGCTCCTGCAGGCAGCAGAAATAAAGAGGAGGGAGTCCTGGTGACAAGAATACAGCTGATGACAACTAGTTATAGCAGAGAGTAACTCACCAGTGAACATATCTCTAGAGAGGACTACAGCTTCACTCTGGGGAGCAGATGGTGATTAGGATAAACAGAGGCTGGAACTTTGCACCCATCCTCCTTTTGAACTGGGGACATGATCCTAATGGTATCCTATCAGAGCCCAGTGGTAGTTCTCTTTCTTTTGTAACAGTAAAGGTGCTACAGATTTTTTTTGGGTGGGAAGGTGGAGGGAAGAGGTGCCACAGAAATATAACAGAATATCATGGTGCCCCCACAGCTTGTCCAAGACAAGGGAGAAACTTAGAAGTGGCATCAAAAGGTGAGCCCCTCTACCAACATGTTGAGTTTAACAGCTGGTGATGTATCATCTAGGGACATGAACCTGAGCAACGCACAGTAACAATCTTCAGTCTTTTTCCTCTCTCAAATGCTGGCTTGTTGCATATTCACACAACTCCTTTGCACAGTTATATCTGCTCAGTAAAATTCAAATACCAACAAATCAAAGTGATACAGTGTCCTTTCTTGAGTCACCTAAACTTATTACATCCAAATAGATATTTGGATGTAATATCTTTCCAGGATTAAGATATGTCTTGATTTTACCCTCTACTTTGAAGGTTTTCTAGCCTGTCTCTAACAAAAAGGTGAACACATTTTAAGACAGATAGAAAGTGGTACAGAATTGTGATTAAGCTCTACTACGATGCTGATTTCTCTGAAATCAAAAGCCTGAGGCGTTTTGGCTCTTCAGAAACCTCATGACATCCCTCTCTAGCTCAAGATGTTAGTCCTGCCTTCCACGGCGTTAACTTTCATAAGCACTGTGCAGCCACAGCACAAGCCCTACCAGCATTAACCAGTATGTGCCTGTTTTAAATGCTATCAGAGGGGTAGAAAATCTAGAAATGTAATCACAACTTACTGCACTAAAATACAGTACTACAGCAAACAGCTCACCTTGCATAGTATGTCTTCCAGTTGCACGCTATTGAAATGAGCTGAAGCATGAGTTGGACACAAGACAATTTGAGAAAAACCTCTGCTGGCTCCCAGTAGAGCTGTGCTGGACCATACTCAATCAGGAACTCCATCATCTCTACAATCTGCTCATGAGTATACGAACATGCCTGCGGGGAAGTGAGTTGGAAGCATTGAAAAGAGATCACAGGGGTTACAAACTTGCACATCAAGTCCCCCACTGCTAGGATTTCACTGAAAACGGTATCCACAAAGATTAGACTACCACTGTTCCTGGCAGATTAAGTACCTACTTTCTGGTTTATTCCCCAAATATAAAAGAATACAGCAATTGTCACTATAATATACAATAACAAGCTTAAGAATAATATCCTTTAAGTTTCTTTGCATTCCTAGAAGGCTTAGGCCAATTTAAGAAGAAAAAAAGTTACATTAAATTAAAATTCTACTCTGCTTTTAAGCTACTAATCTAGTAGTTACTAGACCATTATTCAAAATAAATTTATGCTAAAGTATTGAAAAAGACTACAAAAAATATCCAATTACAGTTTCTAAGTTCTGACTACAAAACATACCAAAGAAAAAAGGAAATTCCTACCACACTTGCCTTTCAATAATTTTTTTTAAATTACATAAAGTGGCAACAGCTTATATACATTTCTTTAGTTACTGAAAAGAAGTGATTTTTGCAGAAGCAAAAAAACCCTTATGTTTTCTCATTTCATCTCTTCTAGAAAATCATCATAAATTAAACCAGAAACCACAGGTGGATGTGCTACCTCAAAACAAGCAGCCATAAAACTCGTTTTTTAAAAAAAAAAAAAAATCACTTTGCAGAGAGAAAGTAGGAAAAAAAAAAAATCATGGCCAACACAAGAAACTCCCAGGTAATTCCTAGAAACTATGGTTTCCAAAAGACACATTTCAGTTGTCATCATCAAATCAAACTTATTTCCAAGTTTTTCAACGTTATGCACTTTTCTATACATACAGATTTTGTCCTTTCAGAGATTAAAAGCATAGAAAAACTGGCCGATGTCATTGTGAGGCCACTCTCCATAATCTTCGAGAAGTCGTGGAGATCGGGGGATGTCCCAGAGGACTGGAGGAAGGCAAATGTTACCCCTATGTACAAGAAGGGCTCAAGGGAGGATCCGGGTAATTATAGGCCCATTAGTCTTACTTCAATCCCCGAGAAAGTTACGGAATGAATCCTCCTGGGAGCCATCACAAGTCAAATGAAGTACGTAATTGGGAAAAGCCAACATGGGTTCACTAAGGGCAGATCGTGCTTGACAAATCTGGTGGCCTTCTACAATAAAGTGACCTGCTCAGTTGACATAGGGCGAGCGGTGGACATTGTCTACCTGGACTTCTCCAAGGCTCCAAGGCTTTCGATACGGTTCCCCATGGCCTCCTCGTGGAGAAATTGATGCGTTATGGCCTAGACAAGTGGTCTGTGCGGGGGGTGGGGAATTGGCTGACAGGCCGCACCCAAAGGGCGGTGGTAAATAGCTCTTCTTTCAAACTGGCAACCCGTCACAAGCGGGGTCCCCCAGGGATCGATATTGGGCCCAACGTTATTCAGTATCTTCATAAGTGATCTGGATAACGGGATCAAGTGTACCCTGATGAAGTTTGCAGACAACACCAAATTGAGTGGGGAAGTAGACATTCCATAAGGGAGAGCCACCCTGCAGGAAGACCTGGATAGGCTGGAAGAGTGGGCTAACAAGAACCTTATGAAGTTCAACATGGACAAGTATAAGGTCTTGCACCTGGGAAAGCATAACCCAGGAGTGCAGCACAGTCTGGGATCCACCTGGCTGGAGAGCAGTGAAAAGGGACCTGGGGGTCCTGGTGGACAAGAAGCTCAATATGACTGAACAGTGCTGCTGCTGCTGCGGCCAAGGTGGCCAACAGGATCCTGGGTTGCATCAAAAAGGGCATCACCAGCAGAGGTAAAGAAGTCATTATCCCACTCTACTCAGCGCTTGTCAGGCCACACCTGGAATATTGTGTACAGTTCTGGTCCCCGCTATACAAAAAAGATGTGGACAGGCTGGAGGGGGTCCAGAGAAGAGCCACCAAGATGATCAAAGGACTGGGAAGCCTGCCATATGAGGACAGGCTGAGAGAACTGGGTTTGTTCAGCCTTGAGAAAAGGAGACTTAGAGGTGACCTCATCACCATGTACCAGAACTTAGAGGGTAGTTACAAAGAAGATGAAGACTCCCTTTTTACAAGGAGTCACATGGAGAGGACAAGGGGTAACGGATACAAGTTACTCTTGTGAAGATTCTGATTGGACATGAGGGGAAAATTTTTCACAATGAGAACAGTCAACCATTGGAATAATCTCCCCAGGGAAGTGGTTGACTCTGCTACACTGGACACTTGTGCTGGGCCATCTTGTCTAGACTGTGCTCTTGCCTAGAAAGGTTGGACCAGATGATCCTTGAGGTCCCTTCCAACCTGGCATTCTATGATTCTATGATTCGTGATTCTACAAAAAAAAACGCAAGTATCAAAAATGACCTGCCTTTGACTTAAGTTTTTGAGACATGGAAGGGGAACCACAGCAGATGAGCAGGAACCTTAATCAAATGTAGTTCAGATGAACCTCAAAGGCTCTTCTGTATTTTTCTGTTGCAGTGTCATTCCACAAGGCAGGAAAAAAGTACAAATAAAAAAATGTCTATCCCTATAAATTGCACACTGCCTAGCTATTCCACTGGCTTCAAAGGACATCCACATACTCCTGCAGCTTGGATTTGCTTGAAAAATGCAATCACCATATTAAAAGCTTGCAACATGCTGCTCACCTTGTAGGGGGGCTGCGGATGGACCAGAATGCCACCTTCAGTGCGCTGGAGTGACTGCTTCACCTGTTCAAGTTTGATAGCAAGGTGAGCCTCAAAGTATCTACGCAAGGCCATGCAGGTGTGTTTCCCAGTCTGGCGACTGGCAAAGATCTCATCATCACTCAAGAGGGCTCCTTGGTCTTCCAGGTTTAAGATCTCAAGCGTGCTTATCTTCAGAAAGAGGTTGGGGGAGGGGGGGGAAAGTTTCATCAGCTCACTCTTCAGGAGAAAAAAGCACCTACAATTCTCAGCTGCCCTTGTACTAAACAAATTTACTTTGCTATACAAGACATATACAAGCACACTCTGAGAGCTGACGAAAGCTGTCTGAACAGAAAAGGCTACCTGCTGGATAAATAGTTAAGTCTAAAAAGAACCATTCCCCCTCCTTCACCATCTATGAAGAAAAAAATCCAGAAGTTACATCAACGTAGATCTGGAAGCAACACTGTGCCTAATACTATTAGGCATTATATTACACAACACAAAGTGCACTTACACCTTGCAGTGCTGATGTCCCTGAGTTAGTACCAACCCAAGCTATTAGGACTGCACAGCAATACCTTGTACATGAACAGTATAATTTGTGCTCATAAGGTACTGCAGTTACCACAGCAAAAACACAGCTGTACCTCTCCTGGAACAAGGCTGGATGTATCTGCATCCAAAAGGGTGCATGGTAATACCACACATGTGTGGAATGGCAAGAAACATTTTAACTACTGCTATGCCACCACTGTGTGAGTAAGTGCTGCTTAAATCAAGAGTTGCACCAAAAAGCTCTCAAAGGGTAGCAAGTCTCTGGACAATGATCATAATAATAAGAAAAAGAATAGAGATGAAGGGATGCACATGTCTGTTGCTTAGAAAACTCACCCCACCTCTCGATCTCTGGGAATTTAGGAGGAAAAAAACCCAACAAACAAAACAAAAAAGAGAACCGAATTCTCCACAGTTGCACTGTAAAGGGTGCAAAACCTGACACTAAAACCCTGTCACCACATAAAACTACAAGCCTTACCAGGTTAACCAGACGTCGAAGGCCATCATGCCTGTCAAAGAGCTCCAGGACAGCACGGAAGGAGAAGCAAATGGAAAAGAACATGGTAGCATGGCAGCAGCCTGAGGCATGGGAGCACTCCATTAGCCATAAGGTGTAGTTTACTACATCTGAAAGCACATTATGAGGGTGCATGCACACCTAGAAAGCAAAAGAACATTCTTGAGAAGGACTTTAAACAGATTGCTGAAGAGAATTTCTCCAAGGAGAATGAGGGTTCTTTGAGGGGCAAACAGACAGAGGACAAATTATCAGTTACTCCCAGCTTGACTTGGGACATCTGAGACATGAAATAAAAAGTCCCATTTCCAGACCAGTAAAAGACCAGTAAAAGAAAGCCCCAGTGAGACTAATAAAGGCCATGATGTGGCAACTTAGGACTAGCAATTGGTCCATTCCCAGACCTAAACACAATAAATACAGCAGTCTTAATGTAGTATCATTCCAGAGAGTCTTTCTCTATACCACTTCAAGCTATCCAAAGAATGCTTCACTAGAGGCAGAGAAGGAAGAAAAGTTTACACTGAAGAAACAAAAATTCTTCTCAGTGTAACAGTATCATACTCTAGGTTGAAGTTCTAGCGAACTCTGGTAGCACTGAAGTCTAGGGGAATTGCAAGGATTATCAAATGCAAATCTAAAACTTGACTTTCTCTGGAAATAGACAACGGAGCTGGTCGTTTTCTTTTCTCAGACCCTGCCTCTGAGATGTGCAGACCTTGTGCTCAGAGCTGCCCTTTTGCATACGTTTGTTAGCTTCTAACGATGAGGAACTCCGAACCCTCTGCCAGGGTCAGTGCCAAGAGGAACAGCACAGGGAGCTAAAGCACTGGCACCAGCTGTTATATGCCAGATTAGCAGATTTTTTTCATCTCTTCTCTGCTGGTGTTGGACATACTCAGAGAATACAGTGCTACCAGCTCCAGCCTTGCTGGACCTGAGACTTGGCATGGACTAAGTGACAAGGGACTGCCCCTTGAAACTGGCTTCCTCTGAAATTCAAAGACAAGAGAGGAATGTACCACAGAAACCTGCTCTACCTGGTGACTGTAGATATTGGGGATAACATCTGGTAGATGAGACAGTGTCACTACAAAACAGCTGCATGGTTTTATGACGTGGCCTGAGGATGTCAAGCAGAAGGAATCCTCATGCAGCACCCTGTCACAGCTTTTCATTTTCTTTTTAAACAACCATGCAAGCAGCAAGTAGAATCAGGGGGGGAAAAAAAGCAGTAAAAAAGGGAGCGTAGAGAGTTTTCTCATGACAAAGTTCAGAGAAACACCAAAGCAGGTCATAGGCAGCCAGGGTCCATCTTTCTGACATAATGGGCAAAAAGAAGTGGAGGGAACATTATGCCCACTTCACCTTTCTTGCCTTCATAAGGGAGACGTAATACAGGGCACAGACAGCCCTGATCAACCGTGATTACCAAAAGGTTTTTGAACTCACTCATACAAATGCCAGCAGAACACAAATGCCAGCAGAATCTATGCAGACACGGCCTTAAACAACTACTACCAGTCCAGCCTCTACGTGCTCAGGAGTGTTAAGCATGTTAAATCACAACACACATTCAGATAGCATCAAAAACTAGGAAAGAATAAGCAGCACTGTACAGTTGCTAGTTTAACTGCTTCAATTTTCAGCTAAAAAAAAAAAAAGAACTAAACAATGCCAGGGCCAGGCCAGGAATAAAAAGCCAACACTCAAAGCAGAGTTGGAA
>VYZW01019040.1:37438-63809 GCA_013401315.1 Balaeniceps rex | reverse complement strand
TATTAAAATTATCTTGCCTAACCTGTATCTTTACATGGTGTTGCACGGAGAGAGAGCAACACCTCTGGAGGCCGTTCTTCCTCTTCAAGGAGAGGTGCCTTAAGGCAGTGGAGATGCATTGTGCTCTGAGGGACCTCCTCGCTGTGGTGACTAGGCAAAGGCCAGACAAGTAGACGAGACATCGTTTACATGGCTGAAGTTACTCGAAACGAATCCCATACTCAACGGCAAACAGGAATCCAGTCAACATGGAATATACACAAAAAGAGCTTCTGTTCCTGTGTTCGTAAAAATAAGGAGNAGGGAGTCAGTCACAGGAAAATAACAGAGCTTGAAGCCAAGAGCAGACCACTGAAGCCACACAGTGTTGGTGACAATCTGAAAGGAGTTCGGTAGTAGTTTGGGGCAATATTCATTGCCTTCTTGCCTTGGAAGGAATGCTCCACAGACCGCCGTGTATTTCTGCTACCTAGTAGATAAGTTGAAAGCAAGCATAAATTGTCGAGCCTAAATCTGTGTGAAAACAGAAGCTGTTGTCACTTGGAATAGAAGGTTGCTCACATGTTGCTTTTCTCTGCTATAAATTGTGCAAATGTCTGAGAGAATGAGGTCTGTAAAATGTGGCACCCCTTGTTTGAAGGATACTTCTAAGTGTTGGCAAATTAAAGCTGTTAGCATCCACAAGAACAAATAGCTTTTCTCCTGAGGTTGGTTTGGTTTTTTTGTTTCTTCTGATGCGTGAAATGAATTTTTATTTGTTTTGTTTGTTCTTCTCTCTTTTGCCAAATATTGGAGGACCTTTGAAATGCCTGGAATCATAGCTGCTTCTCTCCATCCCTTTTTCGTGTCTCTGTCTGCCTGTGCCTGAACATTCTCTGCACATTGTAGCTGAGACCCCACCAGGAAGACACACCTGCGTGGTTCTGCTCTCTGACAGGGCAGATGTCTGTACAGAGCTGCAGAAAGTAAAATGGATGGGTCATTTTATTGTACACTGTAAAATAAGGGTGATTAGAAAGATCAGTCTTGCAGGAAGCTAATTTTCCATTGAAAAAATAATTTGTAATTAAAAAATTCTTCACTTCTTTAGAATGAAGGACTCAAGAATTTTTTTAACATTTTGTGTTTCCTTATTTAACCTGTGGAAGTGTTGTTCCTCTTAGTCCTGAGAATAGCAAAAGGGAATCAATGGAAGGCTTCTCGGCAGGTTGAATGTGCTCTGGATCAGGTCAGAAATGCCCACCGTCTATTCACGTGGTAGCACTCACTGGTGATACACATGTACTGTTGTACACGCAGTGTTAGCAGCTGATGCTCAACAACCTAACTGTTTATTTATACACCTCTTTTGTACACTGAACCGTTTTAGGCCCCAGCAAACTCGTTAGGGATATTGTCTAATATTAGTTTGATTAATACAACATAAATTTATCTATAGGATGGAGTGAATAGTTCTTGAAGTATTTGTGGATCAATTTAATTTAATCAAATGTGCCAGTCTGTGAAGCTGACTAATATACTACGTGCTTCCTGCATTTTATAGCAACAGCAAAATTCCTTCACAAAATACATACAAAAAAAAGAAATGTAGCACCAACAGGCTCCAAGTTCACGGGGGCCTTTAAGGAGTCTTCTATTATTCTTCCTTATTGCTAGTCCCTGAAGGATTTGGCATATCAATTCGTGTCATGAAATAGAATTTATAAAACCAGAACTGGAAGTGGAAGACATTTGAAAGTTACTGAAAATTGCAGGGCTTTCTTAGTAGCCTAGGAAAAAAACGTTGCAGGCATTTACCTTGGCCCACTTTCATTGTCTGAAACATAAAATCTGAGAATAGCACAAAACCAAGGGCATTCCTCTGCAGATTTGCCCTTATTCACCCCACATCTCTGCTTTTCTTCCTGGCAGGCTTTCCTGTTGTAGCTGCTCACGCTCCCTGGGACAGAGGGGCAGAGCAGGAAAGATAATGGTTTGGAAGGGAGGGAGAAACGAGGGGAGATGACTTGTACCTATTCAGTAGCTCTCCTTTGGGTGTTTAGAGAGAAAAGATTGATTTTGTAGCTATCATAGCAGAAATTGGATCATTGGGAACAGTAGCGCTTGGTGGTTTTTATAACCTTGTGCAGTGGGTTCCAAAATTTCGGGGCCAGTCAGTCTACTACCAGGTTACAGCAGTTCTTGTGGACTGCTGTCCTGCAGCACTTCATGTTGAAGTTTCACTGACGGCACAGTCACTCAATGTAACTTGGGTGCTCTTTGCAATTTTATGGATCAGCTGCAGATCATCTTCTGTGGCTGCAAGACCACAGCAGTCTGGGTTAGAACTGTATCTTCATGCTAATTAAACTAAATGGACTTCTGAAGAAACTCAGAATTATTTTGTAGTTATACAGGGGTCCTCCTAGTGTAGCATTATAAACAGTTCATGCCCTTGCTTCCTAAACATAAAAGATAGGACCCTGAGACAGAGTGGAAGGATAGCAGGGCACATCTTTGCTATGAACTGTTGGTTATATTGGCTTCGGCAAATCTCTGGCAGTTGTAGTGGCTGAAGCTTTACTGTTTCAGGGATGCTTGGGGTCACAGAGAAAATCAGTGGCAGAACAGAGAATTGATGCTAGGTTTGAACATCTTTATCTGTTGTGTTAGTCATAAAACCATCTTTTCTCTGTTATATCTGATCTTTTCTAACCTTTCATGTGAGAAAAGCCTTGCAGGTTGTCTGATAATGTGCCTGTGGTTTGGACAAGTTTGATAAAACCTGGGATACCTGCAACAGTTTTCAGATTTTCTGTCTGTGAACATTTAAACTTTTGTTCATGTTACGTTTGTTTTTTTGGTGCCTCACAAGAAGCTGATGGAAGCTACATAAAAACAAAACTTAGACAGGCTGTAGATCAAATCATGGAGCCATCACTGGGCCTTTAAGTAGAAATCTGGCACTTTCTCCATCGTACACATTGCAATTAGCAAGATCAGTCATCTTGTGGGGCCTAGTACTTGCTGGGGATTTTTTTGCAGAGCAGAGTGTCTGCTGTCCCAATAGATCCTAGTGCCTGCCAAGGGCTATCAGGGAACTAATGCTCTGCTTCCCAAGCACTAGTCACAGAAATGCACAACCATGCACACACAAACATACGAGAGTCTGCTATTGTCATTTTAAGTGGGACGGTAAATGTTCTTATTCTTCTACTTTTGCTTTCTGTTACTGACCCTAAATAGAGAGATGTGAGTATTCAGACAGGCTTTTCTGCAGTAGTGCTAAATAATCTGCATAACATTCCTGTTTAGAAAGTAAAGCAGACTTCCATTCAACCGAATCTGGTGGAGAAAAATATGATATTCTGCTCTCATTTGGGAATTTCTGTTAAAATTTCATACATTATGCCTAGCCTAAGTTCATCCACCTTCTGTTTCCAGCTTTTGAATCTTGTTGTGTCTTTGCTCAAATAAAATGCCTTTATGGCATGTACTATTCTGCTGGATATAGGGCTACAATGAGCTAATTCATCCTGCACGTTTCTTTTTTGAAGTTACATTGAGTGGGTATCCCAAGTAATTTTTTTTTTTTAATTCTTCAACCACGATTGCGGTATTTCCCTGAATCGTCTTCTTCCTCAGCATCTTTTCTGAACAGCTTTCCCACATTAGTTGTACTAATGCCGAAGACAGAGGTATTCTTTGATTTCCAGCTCCTTGCATCCCTATTTATACACGTGCCTTGGTATTGCCAGAAGTGAAATGGTAACGGGCTGGCCCAGCATCCCATGGGAATGTCTGAACCTTTTGATTTCCAATGGCCCAGCGAACTGACTCCTGCACAGGGAAGAACTTAGTTCCTTCCTTCCTATTCATGTAAAGCAGCTTGCCCAAGTCCAATACCGTGTGTAAACACTAAGGCGCTTGAAAGCAGCCACTGCTGCACTGCCAGCTGAGGACCCAGGAGCTTTGGCTGTGCCCCAGAGGCAGAGGCTGTGATCGTCCTAACAGGTTTGCAGTTCTTGCAGTTCACATGTATCATGTGTAGTGGTTCACAGACAAGGAAGGGGCAATGTATAAGGCTGTTGATATGGTTTATGCCACAGACAATTCCTGACCTTAAGGGGCTTATAGCTGATACCGACAAGTCTTGTAAAAGCTGGTGGAGAGAGGAAGCAGAGAGTAGGACTCTCGTTTGAATGAAATTTTCCAGAAGATGTCTTCTAGCACATGGGAAAATTCCATCTGTCCCAGGATGAAATATTTTGTCTCACTCCAGCTCTGGTGACTGAGATGAGGTATAGTTTGGAGGCACAAGGAACTATTATCCTGTAATCCTGTCTGTGATGCTCTCCTTAGTGCACCTTTACTAGCCTGCCAAAGAGCTCATTCCCAGAAAGATGATGTAGATGAGAAAAAAAGTTTGATGCATCTTTAGCTTTTTCTCCAGGAGCTGGTGTGAACAGGAACATGTTAATTATTGAATAATCCACACAAGAATCCCGAACACATTAGAAGAGAGAAAATACACGACCTCCTCACTCCCTGCATGCATTGGAGGGTGATCAATTCATTTAATTATGCAGCTTGCTGCAAGGTGCTGGCAGGGGTCTGGTCTGTGGCACAAATGTTCTGCTGAGCATTTAATGGACTTGTGATGTAAGTGTCAGAGCTGGGTGCCTCAGGGTGACTTTCAGATACAGTCAAACGCAGAAAGAAACTTTCCTGTTGGAGTCTGGATTCCTTAATACATATCAGGGTCACAAAATAAAACAACACTTATCTGCCTCATGCTAAGGATGCTCTGTCTCCTATTTTTAAGTAATAAAACGTGCGGCAGAGGGTATGGTGCTCTGTCTGTGAGCCCTGGAAATGATCTCTCCACCTGTCAAAGTCAACATAGATCGGGCTGAGGGGAAAGAGGTGCTTTGCTGGACTTTTCTGCAAAGCAAAGATTCTAAGTGTTTGGGGGTTGTGACATCCAGCAGTAAAAAATGCAGTAGAAATGAACAGAATTGCATTTTAATTGAAAGAAAAAACCAAGATACTCCTACGGACAATGACTAACGTGCTGCTCTTGTTCAGCTGCCTCGGTAAACATCAGTATGCAGCTCTGTCAGATGCACAGGCCTTTGCTGAGGGCACAGTCCCATAGTGAGAAGCAGATTACGTGACGGTTGAGACTAGCGAGCTGGTTTTGAGTAGTTTGGTACATCTAAATAGGTGCTGAATTGTATGAGCCAACAGCCTAATGCTCTGCCTGCAGATCAGCAGCTTAGGAAGAATTATTCTGAATAAAAGAAGAGGAACAAAAAGTAGTTTGTGTTCAGGGTGTGATAGTAAGAGGCTGGGAAGCTGCAGCTGGCAACGTTCAAGGCTGTGCCCGTTGGTTTTGTGACGATCAAAGGCTTTGACAGGATTAACTGATTTGTTCATCCACTCCCTGTTTCTAAGAAAGTACTCAGCATTTTACAAGCAGGTAGAAAGTTAAAGGCACTTCCCCTGAAGTTAGTACTATATGGGCAACTCCATGCATTTTCTAGACTTCTGTCACCATCACTTACCTGCTGTCCTTTTGTCTACTGAAAAAGGCAAGGTATTTTTTTTTTATTCTACAGCTGGGGAAACTTGGTGGAGATTGGGTGTGGTGGAGCGGGCAGCTGCTGTGACCGAGACAATGTCAACAGAGTGACAGTCTGCTTATCTTTACTGTCTGCTTCCTCAGAAGGCTACTTGGATTGCTGTCTGTACCTCACTCCTAGGGCATTCGCTGACGAGGTCAGCTACCTCTGGATAAGACATGACAAGCTTACCACTTCCCAGTTCTGGATAGCTGGGTCTTACCTGAGCAACAGGAAGGGTTTTAGTTCCTCCTTTCAGTTTTACCACATAAGGGGCTAATCGGCACTGAGGCCCCACAGGTATCACCCAGTATTCTGTGTCCCACCAGGGCAAGCCATGCCACAGAGTCTCAGCTTCACTTACACTTGTCCTTGTGCCAGGCTGGCAGTGCCAAAGTCACTCTGGACCCTAGACACAACCTTCATCTTGAGGCAGTGGTGGAGGGAAACAGGAGCCCTTCAGAGTTCCAGCTGGGTATATGCTACAGCAGCAGAAGTTTCTGTAGTCTGCTTTCCAGGCTTTAGCCCAACAGAGATGGGAAAAGCCCCATTAGGTCTGAGTGAATCTGTCTCTTCAGATAGGTTGTCCTGCATGTCTTTAGGATCAAGTACTGATTATAACGCAATGCTGCTGGAGAGAGGGTGTACTCTCTCTAAGTTTCCCACGCTTGCAACCTAAGCATAGCCAAATTTGAGCCATAACTAGCCCCGACTCACCTTTTAACTACAATACCTTCTTTTCTTCTCTTTTTGGTCTCTAAAGCCAGCACTAGCCCTACGTCAGGCCTTGGGACTGCTGCCATCGTAGGCATTCTCATTGTTATCTTTGTGCTGCTCCTGGTGGCTGTGGATGTCACCTGCTACTTCCTGAACAAGTGTGGCCTGCTGATGTGCATTGCTGTCAACTTATGCGGCAAATCCGGCCCGGGAGCCAAGGGCAAAGACATGGAGGAGGGCAAAGCCGCCTTCTCGTGAGTACTGTCATCACTTCTATTGCTCCTTCTGTTGATCAGTGTGCCTCTTCAGCAACTCCAGAAAAGAAACTGTTTTAGGAAGTTCTGGGTTGCTCATCTCTGATGGGAGGGTACTGAAAAGATCTGGGGCCACGCTGGTTCTACTTTATACTTCCAGGAAGGGGTTTCTTCAGCTGTTTCTCTGGTTTTGTCCTATTCCTGTTGGTAGCCATCAGATGGCTGGCCCAAATGCTGGACATCACGGTGGTCTTCTGTGCTGTAGGTAATAACTGGAAGGGGGAGTGACAAAAAGAAGCGATCAGCTGTTTAGGCCAGTCTGTTTCTGCCATTCACTATTGACCTTTGCAGCATGTCTTTGCAGGAGGATACCTAGTGTGAATGGGAACCAATCTCCATGCAATTCCCTTGTTACAGGAAAGATGAGTCCAAGGAGCCTATTGTGGAGGTGCGGACTGAAGAGGAGCGGACGCCCAACCACGATGGGGGAAAACACACAGAGCCCAACGAGACTACCCCACTGACGGAACCAGAGTATGTTGGCATTCGTCAGTCTTAGCACAGGGTCAATACATTGCCCTCAGTTGCCTTAATCCTGATCTCTCATGCCCATGACTTAGGGCAGGAAGGGAGGAAGAAAGGTAAAATCTCCATGCTCCATTTGTGACATACCAGTGAGGAAATGCCTCCTCTCTTCCCCAAGATTTGGTGACTCCTATTTCTAGCCCTGGAAGGGGAGTGAAGCAGTGTTTCTTGAAAAGCCGGTCTCTGCCAGTCCTCTCCGGTGTGGAGATCAGGCACCTGTCCAGGTTCACTGCAAAGGATCCAGAGCAAAAGCAGCCCCCAGCTAGCACCGACTCCTGCCCTAGCAATGCTGGATGAGTGCTTGAACACTGCATGGTGAAAGCAGTCCTCTTTCTGATAGCAGCAGAGTAGCTATGCTCTGCATGTTGGGGGAGCTATGGCAAGTCTGACTATTCTGTGAGAGGGCTGAGCGCTACCTACGAGCTTTGTTTATATTGGAGAACTTGTTTGGGGCCTGAGTCTGTGAATCCATGTTAGCTGGGATTGGCAAGGTTTAAGTATCGGCCACTGTCTACATTAAGCTGTTTCCTAAACTGCTGCAGTTCTCGTGTCCTCCGAGTACTTCTCTGTAGCTTCTGTAGTAATGGGAGGAATTCACTTTAGGAAGCTGCTGAAATGCTTGTTAATATTTAGGTCAAGTTTGGGATTGATGCCGCAAGTTGGGTTCCTTTCCTTCAGCAGAGTCATCACAGTGGTGAGGTGGTCAGGCTCTTGCACCGGCATATTCTGCTCACCTCCTTTCATTAGGTTAGCAGTGGGGCCCACTGGTAAAATGGCTGTGCTCAAAGGCTCTGTGAGGAGAGAGGAGGCTATGTCCACAAGCAGCACTGAGATGCGGACTTGCAGCACTGAGGAATAGCTGGGATTTATATTGTCCTGATTTTCTTGGCTAGTCTTACCAGAGTTTTAGCTCAATTATCCTCCTGTAGGAAGATCTGCTCTCTGTTAATAAGCCTGTGGCGGTGTTCTCAGGCACACTGGCTTCTCATGGAATAAACCATTTGTTTTTCCAGCCTTGCATACGTGTACTTGTTAAGGCAACCAGTGCTATGTCATGGCTACTAAAGCATAGTTACACTGTCAGACATGGTCCTAAAGCAAACCTTATTCCAGCTAACACAAACAGGCTGGAATCTGGCCAAAAGGGCAGAGAACATCACCTCAAAGCTGCATGTATATGTGTGTATGTACATGTGTATATGCATGTGTGCGTGAGAAAAAGAATTATATTCTATGTGGTTTGATGAAGGCCTTAGACTTGCAGGCAAAAGGACAGGGCCAAGATGAGGGACTGGATTCAGGGACCCTACACCAGGACCTTATTGCGTGGTGACAGATGACACAGGGCTGCAAGCTCAGGGAATTGGTAGAAAGCTTCCTTGTGAGGTTAGGTGGAAGAGGGTGAGAGGAGACTTGGGCTAAAAGAGAAGGGTCTTTGCAAGTTGACAGGGTTATGTTTGGCTAAGACTTGAAGCAAAATCTGCGTGAGCAAGCCATTCCTGAAGGGCGCGTCCTCTTTGCTCTTTTTCTCTTCCTACTTATTCTTCAGTCATCCCAGCCAGCCCTTGCTACCCTTTGCACGTTTGACCTCTGAAAGGTTTCTGCTCCTCTGAGTACCTCTCCACGTTGTGTGTGTGTGTCGTAACCACATGCTATGCTGCTGCTGTGCCACCCACCTGCCTTCTCACTCTTACGCTCTGCTCCCCTTTCCCCTGCTGTCATTTACAGGCTTCATTGTCTCTATTTCTCTTCTACTCCTGTCCTCTTCGCAGGCACCCTGCTGATACCGCAGCCACTGTTGAGGACATGCTGCCTTCTGTAACTACGGGCACTACTAACTCTGACACTATCACTGAAACCTTTGCCACTGCTCAGAACAGCCCCACCAGCGAGACCACTACGCTGACCTCCAGTATTGCCCTGCCAGCCACAGCCATTCCTGACTCAAACTCCATGTCACCTGGCCAGGCTACTCCAGCCAAAGGGGCAGCCACCTCAGTCTCTTCACCACCACCCTCCTCCACCCCCAAAGTGGCCCCCCTGGTTGATCTCAGCGATACCCCAAGCTCTACTCCAGCTACTAATAATTTGTCTTCAAGTGTCCTGTCCAACCAAGGTGCAGTGCTCAGCCCCAGTGCTGTTGCTAATGTGGCCGAGACCTCCAAAGTGGCAGCAGGTAACAAGCCAGCTGCCCCAAGCCCTGCAAACCTCACTAGCCCTCCAGCTCCATCAGAGCCCAAGCAGGAGGTCTCAAGCACCAAGAGCCCTGAAAAGGAAGCTGTGCAGCCCAGTACAGTGAAGAGCCCAACAGAGACAACCAAGAAGCCAAGCAATCTGAAGAGCGAGGCTGCTTCAGGCAGCACCGCAAACCCCTCACAGAATGAGGACTTTAAAATGGACGAAGGGACCTTCAAGACACCAGACATTGATCTTGCAAAGGATGTTTTTGCAGCTCTTGGCACTACTACTCCTGCCAGTGTGACTAGCGGGCAAGCTTGTGAGCTTGCTTCTTCCACTGCAGACAGCTCTGTACCTGCTGCACCTGCAAAGACCGAGTATGGCTGCCTTTAATCTTCTGTTGGTTGTGTGCTGTGTCTCTTGTGCACTGGTGCTTGTGCTGTGTTCTTGTTGGGTGTTTTCTTAACTAATCTCATTGTTTCCTTAGCAAACTAACTCACCTGTGAACCAACTAAACAGGGCTTGGCTTTAAAGATCCGGAAGCAAAGCAGGAATAGGCTGTGCCAGGGAAGCAGAAAAAAGACAAACCCAGGAATTTATCATAAATGTGTTATTCTTTAGACTTTTATGCAGCTTTGCCTATTGTAGCTTATTCTTTTGTGAAAGAGATCAGAAACAGTTCAGTTTAATGTAAAGGAAGTGCTGTCCTCAGAGGCGCCGAGTTCCTGCAGTTCAGTGAGCACAGCCACTCAAATTCAGTTTCCTAACAGATCAGTAGAGCCCTTCAGAACTTATTTCAGTGTAAGGCAGGGCAGAAACTAGTGCCATGTGAAACTGCAAAAGCATGGTACCTCTGGATTTGTCCCTAAACTGGCAAAAGGATAAGGCAGTGTGATCCTGTCTGAGAGGGGGGGAGCAGTGACAGCACAGCTGGGTCAGGAGAACTTGGCAGTGTGTTGTCCTGGTATGTTAGAGATGAGTCTCCATCCACTGTACCAGGTCTCCTCTTTACCCAGCTGATTTATTCAGAGAGCATCAGCATGCTCCTAGGCAGGACAACCCTAGGGGTCCTTTGGAGCCTTAGCCATCTGGACAGGATGCACTTCCCTCAGCTGAGATGAGTCTGCACCTTGTGTTTGGCAGGAGGCACTGTAACTGGAGAGTGAAACAGCATGAAGTCCTCACCTGGGTAACTGGGGGGAGGGTCCCCAACTGTTGTGCAGATGTTGGACAAGAACACTTACTGTGTCGGTTTGGATGGCAGTTGCTGACAGAGCCATGAACACAGAAGCCTGGAAAATGCTGACTGAAAATGGATAAGCCACCCTTGAGGGGACAAGTAGCTAAGGTCCCTCTTCCTTCTGGCTTCCTATTTGGACACCATGTGTTGATAGGGGCAGGATGAAATAGAAGGAGTTTCTTGTCTTTCCTGCCTGAGCAGGGTCTGTGCTTTATCATGAGAAAGAAGCCTGAAAAGGCAGCTCAGATTTGTTGTGGGAGCAGCTCCCAAAACCAAAACTCGGAGTTCACACTGCATCTTTAGCTTTTGCAAAGGAAAATGTATTGAGGACACTGGGCTCTGCACTGTCAGCTAGATTGCTGCCAAGAACCTAACTAGCTGTTCTAGAGGTAGATTTGCAGCACACTCGGATAACTCTAGGCTGTGCTATAGCAACCACACTGGAGACATACCTGAAGTCACAGCTTTGGTTAGAAGTTTTTACGTCCTCACATCTCCAGGAAAATTACCTCATTCTGGAAGCTTTGTATTTAATCCAGAATAAGGCATTGCCCTTGATCGTTGGCTTTGATGCTGTGATTGCAGCGTGTATTAGCACTCACAGAAGAGCAGTCAGTCAGACACTGTAGAACCAAGAACCAGGCTCTTTTCCAGATTTGAGTGAAAACCCCTGCTGTTTTACTGTATTATTCAGGTGCCTTTACATCTTACGGCTCTGGTCTCCCTACCTCCCTGCCGTGCTCCTGTCCTCCCCGAAGTCAGGAGCCACTCCTGCCTGGTGACTGTTCCACAGCACTGCCTAGTGCCCCACACGGCTGTGGAGCATCTGGCCCTTCCTGGAAAGCCTGGGTGACGCAGCAGATGTGCTAGGGTTGGAGGGAACCAGGCAGCCTTGATGGGTGCAGCTGAGCTGCTGCTCCCAAGCAGAGAAGTCTATGTTTGCTTCAGTTCACTCATCTAAAGCCACTGTTCTGTCATGCTGGGTGCTACACAGAGACAAACAGAATAGAGAATTGTGATCTGGTGCTGAGCTGAAAAGAGGTAGGAAACGATTTGCCCATAGTAAGGAAACATTTCATCTGAATCCATGCAACTTGGTCTGCGTCATGTAAATGAATTCTTGGTATGGTGAAATGCAGAGCTGTGTTCTTTCTGCCGATCCAGCCACCTTCTACCTGTGCTGCTCATCTGCTTCCCTTGGGGCAAATCAGTATTGCAACCATAGGCTTAGATTCATCTCAGCTGCTTGTCAGGGTGAATTAAGATTGCAGTCATCCCAGAGTAACTTTGTGTGGCTAATGGGCTGGACTGGGCACTTCTTCAGGGAGGCTACCAGATATGCCTTGTGTGGCACTTTGCATGGCTACGAAGAGAGCATTGGACAAACAGGCTTCTCTGATTCTTCAGTAAAGTGCCAGAGACAGGCTGATGAACCTGAGCTTTAGCCTGTGAAGATGTTGACCTCCCTTACGCTTGTGAAAATGTGTTTGACAAAATTCACTACTTCTGTGTTTCCCTTCCTGCAACATACTGGGAAATTCTGGGACTGACTTCCTGTACGGAAAAAGATTTTCTGCTAAAATGGCAGTCTGTTTTAATAGGACAGTTGGGTGACATAAATGAGTGACGGTAAAATCAAATCCCTTTGCAACTGTGTGAGTTTTCCCTTTTTGCTCCTTTTTTCACGCCACAACATGCCTTGCGCCTCTGCTGCAGCCTGAGACCTCATC
This sequence comes from Balaeniceps rex, assembly GCA_013401315.1. Classification (NCBI taxonomy): domain Eukaryota; kingdom Metazoa; phylum Chordata; class Aves; order Pelecaniformes; family Balaenicipitidae; genus Balaeniceps; species Balaeniceps rex. The sequence goes on along the minus strand of VYZW01019040.1, from coordinate 51,502 downwards.
CTGCTAGTGTGTTAACTCAGGGCAGGAGGAAAATCAACAAAGATTTCACTAGAGCTAAATGAAGCTGGGGTGGGGGGTGAGTTTGGTTTTACTGATTTCTGCATCTGAAAATGCTCATTTTGCTCTAGCAAGGCGATATATTTGCTTGTTTCAGAAACATATTCTTTCCTTATCACTAATTCAGCAGTCTATATTTCTCTGTCTCTAAACTGTGCCATTTTGGTGATTCTTCTTCAGGAAAATCCCAGTAGAAGACAAATCTGAAGTGCAAGCAACAGAAACTAAGACACCTCCAGCAGAAGTCAAGACGGTCCCCAATGAAGCCACACAAACAAATGAAAATGAGAGCAAAGCATGATCAGCGACAGATGAAAACAAATGACAGAACAACTTCACCCAAGCATTTAAAACACAAAACACAACACACATCTCATTCCTCTAGTGTCTGTTGCCTTTTTTTAAAAAAAACAAACAAAACAGAAAATGCATAAATGGGGGAGGGGGGAAATTGCTCTTTTTCTTCTCTTTTCTTTTTTTTTTTTTTAAGATTTCTAGAAAGGTTCTATTTGTTGTGCACTTGCTTTTAAAGAGTAATACGTTTTAAAAACAGGGTTAAACCCATAACCAAATCAGGGCTTAACTGACCCTGTCTATATTCAAATAAGCAAAATTGCAAATACCATTTGCAACATGGTTGGGAAGTTCAAAATCAACTAGTCCTAGACCAAAAAAAAAAAAAAAAAAAAAAAAAAAAGACAAAAAAAAAGACCCTGTTCTTTCCTTCGTTAGTATAGCAGATATAAACACTGTACTACTTGGTACAGCTGGTACTTAATGAACAAAGTCCACAATTTATTTTTATACTTTTCAGTCAAGTTTGAAATATGTAAAGCCTCATAAATAAGTTATAATTTCTGTTCACCTTGTATTTGTTCAGTATGCAAAGTGTCTTGAGCTCTTTGTGACTGAATTCTGTTCTCCACGTTAGACATTTATTTGGGTTTTTTTTTTTTAGGAAGAATGCCAAAATTGCAGCTTCGGGGATGTATTTCAATTTGCAGTATTCAGACTCTACATTTCTTTAAATTTTATGTTAATTTTTGCCAACTTTTGTTCTTTCCAGTGTTTACAATTGACAAATTTTTTTTTAACTTTTGTTGTGTTTAAATGTATGTGTAAAATAGCTGCCTTTTTTTTTTTTTTTAAGTAAATACAGTCTATAGATACTAGGTTAGCAGCATGCTTGCTTTGCAAAGGGAGACATTTTAAAACATGGATGTTTACAGTAGTTGTTTCCCCTTTATCTTTTCTTAATTATTATTGTTGTTGTTGTTGTTATTATTATTATTATTATTATTATTATTTCTTACTGGAGTAAGAAGAAAAGTAACGCTGGGTTTTGGTTTGGTTTTTTTGGGTGGGTGGGGGTATTCAAACCACTTGTCACCAATCAAGGTCTTCATCCAGCAATCCATGTAAACACACACTTAACCTGGAATGAGAGAGTTGCTGGTGAGAGTCCTTCTATACTTAAATTTAGTACAAGTTTAAGTCCCTTGCTGGACCTGGGCCTGACTGCATAAGAGAAATAGCATCTCTGCTTTTTTAGGACATTCTCGACCCTTTCCTTCATGGAACCCTCCTGGAGCTTTGAGAAGCAGAAGGGAGATTGTACAGTTAGGGCTGGTCTGGTCTCATCTCAGATGTTTGACTGTATCAATTTCTCCTTAGTATGTAGGTAAATACCATTTCCTTTGACCCTAGAAATCTGATTTAAAAGCAAAGACTTTTTGCACAAGGGTGCTTGGCAGCGTGCAAAGCCGTCTCTGTCAGCAGTTGGGCTAGATGATCATTGTAGGTCCCTTCCAACTGAACTATTCTAGCACATCATGTGTACCGAGTCATCCATGTATGCTCTGCAGAATCAAAACCATGAAATCAAGAGCAAGTGCTTGGAAATTGGTGCCAAGACTCCCATTGATTTCACTTGTCTTGGCATTGTGTCTTTGACAGTTGGAAAAGGGGGCTGATGTAGTACATGCATTATCGTTACGGAGGGGGGAGATTATCATTGGGAGTCATGAAGTAACACTGAGATTTCAGGGCGAAAAGAAAGGAGGCTTGAGCAGAAGGAAAGCAGAGGTATATAGGGGAAGACCAGCCCGTTGTATAGAGATGTTCCTTCTGTTGGGGTTTTGGTTTTTTTCTCTTTTTTTTTTCTTTTGTTTTGTTTTGGTTTTTATTCTACTTTAGATCTGCAAGCTTGTGCACTGTGGGTGCGTGACTATTTTAGTGTGAAACGTGTTTTTTGTCATAGTATTGAAATAATAAAAGCTTCAACATAGTTTGGATGTGGAAGGTGTAGCGATAGTTCAGATTTGGAAAAAAAAAAATTCAGGAAAAAAAAAGAGAACAACTCTTACAAGGAACAGAAGCCTTTAAATGAAAAATCAAACCAAGCAGACTATGGCATCCATTCCGTTGCGCTAAGGTTATGAACAGAAGGATGATGGGGGGTGGGTAGACTGCAGTTTGGCTCAGGTAAATTGAGCCACTTATATCGGTGTATTCTTCTAAGTATGCAGTCTTCTACAGTGGCATCGCATAATTTCAAACTGTGAAAAACAATGGTCTTGTCATTTGCTAAGTGTGGGGGTTTTTGCATTTTTTTCCTTAGCTCCTGGGATGCAAGTGGAGGATGACTGGATATGCAGGCGTAGACACTCATGCAATACCCATCCTGAGCAGGATATTGGGGCAGGATGGGTCCTCACTTCAAAACCTTGTGTCAAATTCGACCCTTGCCTGACCCATACCAGCAGCGTTGGTGTAACTATGGGGGAGTTTGGCCCACGGTCCCTAGGATTTTTTTCTAAGGAATCAATCCCTAAAAATGCAGCACAAAAAGCTACCATGGTCTGTCTATGGTTGGGGGGAGTCCTTGGGGTAGCAGAGGACTAGTGGGCAGGTAGTGTGTACCTCCATTCCTGTGGATGACCACAACAACTTGTTTCTCATTTCTGCAACGTTTTTGACTGCTTTTGTCACCTGTGTATTATACCTCCTAAGTTATAACCCACTGAGAGCTGAGCAGCTGATAGGAAACAAATGCCGTATGATGCTAATGACCAGAAACATGTCCAGTGACACTGGTCAGCGCCTGTTGGGTGAAAATTGTGGTAACTGTCACCTGGATTGGCATTTCTGTCATAAAAGGTAACCAGCTCAAAGCCCAATCCAACACCCAGCTGCATCAGTAGAAAGTACCCTGCTGACTGCAGTGGGTTTGTGTTGAGATCGATGGAGTGAGCACCGTTCCAAGGCAGAAGTGAACCCTGAGACTGCCTGAACACTGGGAGTGTCCATCCAGCTCCTTTTTAATGCTCTTGTGATACCTCCCAATACTTGTAGCTTAATTCTGGAGAGTGGTTTTATACTCGCCCTCAATGGAGAATAATTTGTTTTGATTTAGAAGTACCCTATTTCCAGGATAGCTTAGGCTTCATTGCTTTTATTTAAACCTTTGAAGAGGGACCAATCTGATGCCGTTTACGCTGTATATGTTTATATATGTATCCATGCCATACATATATATCTATATGGCAATGCAGACTGATCAGCTTCTAGTTGTGGAGTGACTACATTTCATGCTGCACCATATGTAAAGATGATAATAGTGCATCCAGTTGTTCAGCTTTTAGAGTGGAGTTTTATTTTCACACTTTTCTATGGAGCCTTCAAACCCCAGATTTTCACACTAGGCTGTTTTGATAGTTGTTCTCAAACCCTCCATTGACATCCTTACCCAGCATTCCCTACTTTTGGGGGCCTTCTATCTTGTTAAAAAAACAAAAAAACAAAAAATCTTTTTACCAAGTGAAACATCGATTCCACCTTTATTCCCATTCTCACTGGTGTAAATACTGATACTAACTGAGGATTTTGACTTTGCATTCTGTCAGAATACTGTGTTCAAATAAAAATTACAAAAAAAGCTCATGCGTGCAGTCTGCCCTTCTTTAGATGCTCTGCTAGGTCCTGTGTATGGACATGGATTTCCAGGGCTGTATTTGTGTGTGAGCTTAACGTGGAACGAGCAGTCCCGTTGTGGCATGCCCACGGCATGAGTTAAGCGTCTGTCTGAGGCTCTGGGCTATAGACAAGTGGGAAATGCAGCTGCCTGCACAGCGATGTTGGTGAAACAGTCATGCTGCACGGTTCGAGCTGGTACGTCTCCGAACAGTGGCAGTGGGCTACTGCAGTGCCTTTCCAAACTTCGGATGTGCAGAAAGAACACCTGCCAGCACGTGATTCCACTGCCAGGCTCTTCCGAAGTGCCGAGTGTCACAGAGAGGACTATTTTTAGTTTGTTTCTCTGTCCCACTGTAGATAATTTCCTTGAGATAACGAACAAATGCAGTTTCACGTCCACTGTGAATCAGGGGCAGCTGGATTTCCCGTGAAAAGGCGCTCCTCTGTTCACTGGCTGTGAAAGGTGTGTGTGTGTGCACATGTGAGCGTTGGCTTTAAAAGCTGTCCTTAACCCATCCTGAATCGGGTGCCTAAACTTGATTAATGCGGGATGAATCTAGTTAAATTTAATTCTGTCCTAAGCATTGATCTCCCAGGACACGGAAGAAGAAATGAGAGCTCTGATATGTGTCAATACTTGGGTGCCAGAATTGTTCACAGAAAAAGAAGAAAGTCAATGTATTGAGCTGAAGTACTTGTTATCCCAAGAGAATACCCTTCTCCTTTCTGCTTCCTCTCCAGCGCTTTGCCCTCTTCTCGACTGCTTTTTACACCGTGGTTTACAGTAAGACAATATTTCAGCAAAGCTGCTCGGATTGGCCCCGTATGTCTTTGGTAGTACCGCTTTAGAAAAGGCTGTCCCAGGAAAAGGCACAGAAAACATGCAGAGGAAACAATCCATCTTGGTGGGTTCTTTCATCAGCTGTCTGTCACTGCAGAATTCCTTTTGAATTCATATTCCAGATTCATGCTTTCAGCTCCTTTATAGCTGTCATTTTTCTTTCATCGGAGTTGCTGGCTTCCCTCTCCTGACTTTCTTTTACACAGTTCATGGAGTTTTCCCAGCCTGCTTTGTTCTTGAAAAGAGTTCTTCCTTATTCCAGTTGGTGGCATGCAGACGGCAAAATCGTTCTGTATTCAGATACTGATCGCTGCTTTGTTATACTGCATATTTGCAAGACTACATTTTTTATGAGAACCCACCCTGAACAACAGGGTGGGCAGATGTGGTACAATGTCAGTCCTCGACTAATAGGCGCATGTGCAATTGTATCATACAGCTTGCTTCTGCAGGGAAGTTGGAAAGTCAAGAGATGCTCTGGAAATAGTTTATTTCTTTTTTCTGTGGGTTTTTTTCTTTCTCTTATTCCTAAAATTTTAGCTACAAACTGCCAAAATTCCAAACTTTATTTAATTTTTCTAGTCTGGGGTTGCAGGGGGGGTGTCTGTTTACTTTTTCTTGAGGGTATCTCCACAAATTCAAGCAAAGTAGGCTTTATTTTCACACAGAAGTTTCCATTTGGCTGAAAAAGAGCTTTTTTTCTCATTACCTAACCATTTGAACAAAAAAATTTCAACTACTTTCAAGTCAGGAAACTTTAATTGATAGAAGTCATTGATTCTGTTTCAAGGGGAGTCTCTGAGGTTGCCTTTTTCTGTGTTCCTGGCTTTAGAAGCTGCTTTCCTGAATCATACCAATGTCACCTCTGCGTAACGCCTGGGGTATGGACTCCGTTCCCCGGTGTTCGGCTTGTTTCCTGCTGCAGCATCTTAATGAGCCGTGAGGAGCTCAGGTAGTCTTTCCTCTTCTCCCAGAGATTAATAGAGGGGCCTGGAGCACTTGGCCTAATTTACTGTTGCTGCAGAGCACGTGCCCATGTGTGAAGAGTAATGAGTTTTCTTTCCCTGGAGTCAGGGTTGTGCTCAATGACAAACAGAACTGAAAAATTCTTTACTAGATCTTTGTATTTCTTCAGCCATTCATCAATCTTCAGACCTACCTTCCTTGGTAGTTTTAACTTGTCTCTCCCTCTGTTGAGGCCATGGCACGCGGCCGTCAATCTCAGCTCGGCTGAGTATGTCTCCTTTTACCACAGGCTGGGCTGAAGGGTAAGTCTAAGTGCGGGTGCAGGGGCTTAAGGGAGGTAGCTGGAGATCTGCTGCAAACTGTTTCTTCTTTCTCTTGTCTCTTCTAGCCATTCTAGTTAGGTGGCTTGTCATCAGATACAAATATATGAATACACATGCACATGCTTTCAGGGCATCATTTTAAGTGCTTCTGTACCGAACTGCATGGAAATATTCAGAGACCTGGCCACCATTTCAGGAAAGGTGGCTCTCCTCTCTGCACACTAGCCAATTAAGCTCTCTACTGTTTGTTGCCAGCTGGCAGGAAAATGCTGCGCCTAGCACAGCCTCTGATTGCTCCAGGCTGGGAGCGTGCACCACAGCCATGCTCTCTGTAAGGGATTAGCAGATCGTGCAGCGGATTTGAGTTGAGAACGTCTTCATTTCATTTGCTGTAATGAAATCTCTACCTGGCTGCTAAATGAATTCCAACTCTTACTTTCCACAGCTGCATTATTAGTTTCATCCTGCCCACAAGAGACTCAGGTCCTGCAGGCTTCTCTTCATGTTTCTCTGGCTCGCTGGTGCAGCTCACAGTCACCTTGCTCTGCTGGAGGCACTGGCACATCAGGGGCCCTACAGCCATATAGCACCATGTCTGCTAGCTACTCTGTAAATTACGCTATAGGAGCATGTGAACAGCATTGGGAGGGAGCAGCAGCTTTCCATGCAGCGCTAGCAAATTCTGCTCTTTCTTCTGTAGCCCTCCTCCACAGCCTGATGAACAGGAGAAATAAACAATGGATCTGACGGCAGAATGAAATGCAACTTCTTGTATGGAGAGAGAAGGGGAAGCTGAATGGGAGGAGCAGAAGTAAAGACCATTTTGATGCAGGTGACTGGGAGTAAAGGCAGGATCTGCCTATAGAGATACTGCATCTTTAAGCTGAAAGGCTTTGCTCTCTAGGCCACTGAGCCAGTGAGGTATTCCAGGGGCAAGAAAGGAGAGCGCAAAGCTGGCAGCCGAGAGTGCGTAGGAGGCTGAACTGCAGCAGCCAGTCCACCTGACGTGAGGGGAGAGACTGCAGGAATAGCACTTGCTCCATTTTCCACCCATCTGGAGGGAGTTTGTCTGTGCAGATTCACAGCCATCAGAAAGAACCTTTCTGACTGCCCCTCCCTTGTCTCCATCAGCCTCTCACGGTGCCGTTGCGGGAGAGGCAGGAACCGAGTCAGACTCTCCAGCAGTGCACAGGGCTGGATGCTGCTGCTTGCATGCGGCACCCACGGAACAAGAGAGAGGGGTAAACAAGAAAGACTGCCCCACCTCTGCTTGCTGCAAATCTGCAGCTCCAAAACAGTCTTTTAATAAACCGACAAGCCAAGCTCTTTGCACTGTGTGTGGTTTACTTATAACAGTTTTTATTCTCTTAGACCTTAAGCGTAGCTTTATTCCCAGATTTTCTAGGATAACAAATAAAAGAGAGACTGCTGAGCATCCCAGTGACATAGCTATTGCCTCGTGGGTATTTTTAATTGGGCACCACGGACACTGGATTTGAAACAGCTTCATTAGAGGGAAAAACCCCACCTTTGGGATGGAGGTTTACATGAGCAAGAGCAGACCTGACTTGCAGCGAGAGAAGAGAAGGGAGCTGTTTTGTTTTGGTGCATGAGGGAAGGGGAAAGGGATCTTCTGGCAGTTCCTGCAGCAAAGGGGCTAGAAAGAACAGGAGATCCTCGCTGCCTGTGGGGTCAAGCAGCTCAGCGCCTTGCTGGCACAGGTAGCCCAGGAGAATGTTTCTCCGCCCAGGCAGTGTGGTGGGACACTGAAGAGCAGGCAGATGAATGTAGCTGCAGTCAGTAACATCACAGTGAGATTTCTAATTTCACGCCCAGCAGACACTGGAGTGGCCTGCCCTTCTTGGTATCCCACACCGTAGGTAACACTGCTGCTGTCAGAAGACTTGCCAGGTCACCTCTCTTTCTCTCTCTGTTTCTTGCCTTTCTCTCCTGAGACAGCTGTGTTATAATGTGCCTGGAATTAAAATATCCCGGCAGTGCAGCAGGGACTCAGTGATGCTCTGACTCCCTTTGGTGGCTGACAGCTTCTATTAACTGCCACCTCCAATCTTCTGGCTCTGAAAACATGGCCCTAGAGCGTCTCCTGAGACTGGTGACAAGGGCCCATCTGGCTGTTGGAGCCGTGTATGCGCCTGTGCGTGTCCTGATGGGGACATGCTTCGTGTGAAGTGCTAATGTGAGGGGAAGCTGGATGCAGAGACTGCTCTGAACCATGAGCCTGACACATCCCAGCAGGGCCACATGGTGTAACGGAGGGCTAGGATTCTCTTGCAAGGGCAGCTGGCCCTCAGAGCCTGAAAAGGTTGAGACACGTGTCTCTGGGCCATTGCATGTGCTTCTGGAGATCAGGCAGCCCCTGTGTTTCCTTTCCTGCGTCTTCATCCACCCAGACAGATCGTGCATCCGCAGCACAGCTGGGTGGGTAGCTCGGATTTGGCAGCACACGCAGTGCACAAGCCTGGCTGGCGGGAGCATGGAGGCTGATGTGGGGACACAGGCAACAAAGCAGGCAAAGGCCCGAAATCACAGCTTTGCTCCCAGCTGGCCAGCTGCTTTTTGTGCTGGAGGATGGTGCCACCCTCTGGCTGTCTCACTGGTGACAGGCTGCATGTCCCACCCCGGGAACGGCTGTGCTGGCTCCCGGGAGTGGCATGAAGCCTCCCTGGGCACCAGACCCTGCAGCCTACTGACCTGAGCACCCTCCCAGGGACACACCTTCTTGGCTGATAGCACAGAGGATACAGAAATCGTCCCTGTCGAGTGGCAGCTTCTCGGATGCTGCTGAGACCCTCTGATCCCATTAACTTGGAGGAAAGAAGGGCCCATTTTGAATGAGGGTTTAACCCTCAGCTGACTCCAGTCTCTCTCCCTGCCAATCAAAGATTGAGAAATCCCCAGTCTTTAAAGGGTATCTTAAAAAAAAAGTCCAAGTCTGCTATAAAAATCAGGGCAATGGGGGCTAGAGGGTATTGGTTGGGGATGAGTGTTCATGTTTCTTTCTTCAGGTTCCCTTTCCCAGTTGGCAGGTCTGCTAAACTTCAGTTCAGCTAATCTTTATATTAACCAAAGAAGTCCCTTTCACTGAGTTTTTGCCCATGCTATCCCATTCCTGTCCCCTGTGCATGAACAGAAGATGACTTTGGGCATTAAAAAAGCCAGACCGAAAGGATTTTAAACGCTCCTTGGAGAAATGACATGCCCATGCTTCTGCTGATATGCTCCCTGCTGTTAGCTGCCAGCGGGGCAGCTTGCCTCCTCGCTCTGCCAAATCAAACCCAGATGTGTGTTTTGATAAAACAACAAGCAGGAGGGAACGGCAGCAGGAGATCTCACTTCTGGTTTGCATACATTCAGGCTGCAAGGCAAAGGCTGACCTGTTTAGCAGAGGGAAAAGGAGCGTATTCAGCTCAGCGATCAGTGAAGCATTTCTCTGAGATTTCAATCCAGAAATTAAGCGAGGAAAGCCAGGATGAAGATAGTGGCCCTCTACCAGCTCTGGACTAGGAGCCTCTGCTGTGCTGTAGATACTTCTCCATGGCTCACCTGGAAGGCCTTTGGTAAAGGGGCCCTCTATAGCCCCTGTCAGGCCAGCCATTCTGCTGCAGTAGAAAAATAAGCACTACTTGCCATCAAAGGGATTTTATGTAGGAATACTGAGGAGAAAGAAAAGAAGTCACCTGCTTAATGCTCTGACATGTGTTGCAAATATAAAAGCATACTTTTTTTTCCCTAGTAGCATAGCTCTAAAAGGGCATTGAAAAGAAATCTGCAAAAAGAGGAGCAGGAATGCCCTTTCTGCAGGTCTGTCTTTACCTCGTGCTGAGGATTTGCCTGTTATCTGTGCTCAGTAAAGCATGATGTTAAGTTACACATTCAGGTGCTTAATTTCTACGCTGGCGCTTAGGCAGCGCAGCAAGTTACAGCGTAAGGGTGAGCGAGGTCTGGGGGTCTGTGGGTAAGCCCGGACGCGCACGTCCCAACAGGTCCTGCTACACGGCCCTGCTCCTCGCTGGGGCCACCGCTGCTCCGCGGGGACCAGCCTTCTCTGGGCTGCGAAGCGAGGGGCCGAGCTGCGCGGTGCGAGCGGGATTTTGCACGGCATCGGCTGAGCTGAGCCAGGAGAGGGACCCCTTGCTGCACCCCGCGAGGCCAGGGGAGCTCGGAAGGCACGGACAGCCCAGCGCGGGTCGCGGGCGGGGTCAGCTCCCACCAGCGGCCGTGGCTGTTCTTGCCCCTCGCAATGCGCTGCGTTACGCTTGAGGGGGAGGAAGCCCAGACGCGGGGCGGACGGGGAGGACAGCAGCCGGCTGTACCCCGGGGGAGGTACTGCAGACACCGAGCAGTGACCGGGGCTGTGACGGCGGCTCTGCGCTGGGCCCGGGGCTGGGGCGGACGTGAGCTCCGGCTCCGAAGAGCGGAGCGCGCCGACATCCTGCGAAATGGCGGACAGCGAGGCACCGCCCCTTCGTTTGCATAACCACTCCCCCAAGTGCCCCTCCTGCCGACGCTGCGTCAAGAGCGTGGCCGGCGGGCACGGTCCTCACGGCAACGGCGGGATCGCTGCGTGTCTTCCGGCTCGGCCGGTCCCTCGGCCTGGCCATGCTGGCCGACGAGGAGCAGGAGGAGGATTTCCAGCGGTTCCTCCGCCGTGTGGACGACGTCAGTAAGTGTGCGGCGGGGCCGGGGCGGNAGATAGCGTACTAGGGACTGAAAGAAAAAGGGGGTGGGGAAAAGGAAGGCAGAAAAGGAATGGAAAAGAGAAAAATTCCTGCCCCCGCGTTCCGAGTTTGTTTTAGGTGAAGTCTCCTTATGAGCTCGGGTGTCGTGAGGCTTTGCGGTTGCCAAGAGTTGCTTTCTAAACCTAGGAATTTTTATAATGCAGAAGCTGTAGCTCTTGGAAGTGAGCTGAAGTTGTATTTGTAAATGTTTCCAATTATAAAGGTCATCCTCGTCACCAGTGCCTTCAAAAGCATATGTCATCAGGGGCACACCTGAACTCCTGGTCCCTCCAGGGTCACTTAGAGTCGTGTGTGGTTGTGTGTGTGTAGCTCTCTTTTTTTTAAATCCCCTTTTTAGCCAATTTAGTGCAAGGCTTGAACTCCACGGACTCAGCTGTCAAGGAAAAAACCATTGCTGAAATAGAGAAAAGGCTCCATGATCAAGAAACTAGCAAGAAGGAAGAAAGCAAGACTACGGTGAACAGAACGGTTATCAACGCACGAGCTTCTGTAAGGGTTTTTCTCCCTTTGAAGTTAAAGCTGTATGCAGTTTAGGTCTTTTAAATAATACCAATTCACATTCTTTGCCCAGCAGGAAAAAAATTTGAACAATACTTACAAGTATGTTCTGAATGTGACTTTGTTTTTTTCACTAGTTATCTTTTTGGGAGGTACTTGATGTCCTGTTGTCTTTGTTTTAAGACTGCTAATAACACAGACTACTTCTGCTGGATTTATCCAAGTTGGATGCAAACACTGAGGTGCCGTAACTTGGAGCTTTTACCTGCGCTTCAGGAACTAGAGCAAAACTAGTTGAAGACACAAGAATCCCTTTGTTAATTTCATTAGGCTTTGATTCCTGCTATAGGGTTTGGATTTCAGTGACTTGTCTCATTAAAGGTACAAATGGAAGCTTTCCGCTAATGTCAAAAACTATTAAGTCCTTGCCATCCTTTGTTTAAGTGTCAATTTGATATTCCCAGTATGCATGAGTCTCGATATTTCAGATGCCCTGTAGCTTTGAACAACTTAACCAAGCGTTCCTTTGCTCCTATGGGTTTTACTAAAATGTCTGTATGTGTACACGCATGTGCTGTCTTTCTCTTTTTTAGGACGTGGCACACGCAGAGGCAGTAAACACAGGTAGGACAGTGCTCCCTCTAGTATTTAGCATCTCTCCAGTCTGTTTTAGCAGAAATGGAGTAAGGATTGCTGTTACTATGAAGACCTAATTCCACTCCTGCCAAAGTCAAAGCTAACTTTTCTAGTGACTTTAATCAAAATTCAGTTTGACCTAGGAACACGCTCAAGGATCTTACCAGTATGGCTGTACTTGTTCATAGGCAGGAAGCTTGTTGGTGTAGTTTGTTACCATCTTCTGGCCCCTCATCTAAAAAATTAGTATTCTGAATTTAAAAGGAAACGCATTTATCTCTAGAAATGAGATACTTCGAGGCAAGTATGCAAATCCTGAGTGGTAGCATGGTCTTTATGTGTAATAGCTTGTCATTCATGTTCCAGTTTAATTGTTGAAATGTCCCCCTAATATTTTCTTTGGAGAGAAATGACTCAGCAATACCTTAGAAATTCCTTTTTTCTCATCTGCAGATTGATTTTAATGAAGCTTGCTTGCTTTTTTTTTCCTTTTTGTTTCTTTTTCTTTTAAATGAAAATACCACCAACTCTCCTGGTTCAAAGATGGCTTTCTGGCAATTTTGGAAAAGGATGCAAAAGAACGAGCTAAACGAAGGAAGAGAAATGAACGCTTAGCAAATGGTAATTGCTAAAGGCTTTTCTAGCTAATGCCTTCAAAAACTACTTAGCAGGAACTGGGCTGATTTAAGAGGATATTGAGCTACTCTGTTATTGCCATTCTTATGAACACCGAGACAGTGCTTTGGTTGTCTGAGACCACACTCTTGTCCACAGCATTGATTAGCTGGATATAACAGGGCTATATACTTCACAGAGTTGTTGCAACCTGTTCTTCTCCATACTATCCTCTTTATGATAAGGGTTTGAGATGGAGGGAGAGACTTTGAGTATTTCAGAGCTAGGCTGGGCAAAGACAAATGCTCAGCTTTCCCTCTGAAAGAGGAATGGGGATCATGTGCACTGAATGGCTCAGAAGTCCCTTGCAAATAATGGCTAATGAAGACAGCTGCAGTGGAGCTGGACTGGAATTTTGATGATTGTTCCAACAGGAGAATATGGCCTCTGTTTCCTCAGTCACCATTTGGGGAAATAAAAAACAAATGCTATTTTGAATGCATGTCTGTCGTTCTGCAGCTCTGAAAGAGAAGGGAAACAATGCCTTCAGGAAAGGAGACTATGTCACCGCCATTCAGAGATACACTGAAGGTCTGGAAAAACTGAAAGATAAGCAGGAACTTTACACAAACAGAGCACAGGTCAGCATGTGGAAATAAGCTACCACTACACTGCTTTTAGTGTTATTTTGCCAGGATAGAACCCAAAAGGGATTGTGCTATCATCTAAGTGAATTTCATAAAAGGTAGTATATGTTGCATTACAGAGAGGCTTAAAAAAGGGAGCAGACAATTTTTCCTGGCCGTCCTCCACTACCAGAAATTAATGAGTTCTGCTTTGCTGCTGTATTATGAACAGTAAATTTTTACTGTGGCTAAAAGTTAACAGCAAGACAGTGCAGACTGAAGGTTTTAATCTTTTTACAAACTTAATGAGAGTCTCACAAAGAAGATCATTGGAGGTTTAATTCTTCCCTCTTGATCGATGTGTCTGAATCCCTCAGAAACTTTAGTTCTGCTGTGGCTAGTCCTTCCTGAGGGAGTGTTCATGTCTCCTCCCTCTTGGATGTGGCGTAGGTGAACTCCTGCTCCTCCAGAATAAGTGGGGGAAAAAAAATCATTCTAGTTCCTGGTTTTATTTAAATGCACTGATTTTTTTTTTTTTATATTTTTTTTTTTTTAGGGATCACTTTTGTAACTGTAGAATGTTAACATTTGCTTTGCATTCTCTATTTGCCTTGTATAATCCATATGTCTGTATTGAATTTTGTTTTATTAAATTTATTCTGAATTACAAAATCCAAGGAGATGGAAGACAACTTAAGAAACAGCTGGTAATTATTCTGCAAAATCAATGGCTAGGCAAATTAACAGTCTTTTTTTTTTTTTTTTTT